>PQXK01000170.1:0-85399 GCA_004786245.1 Botrytis hyacinthi | reverse complement strand
GGGGGGGGGTTGCTTTCTTTTTTGTGAGGGAATGAATGGGTTTTTGATTTTGATTTTTTTTGTTTTTGGTTTGGTTTGGTTTGATGCGATTATTTTGGTTTTGATGCGTTTCTTTTTTGTATCATCGTATGGTTGTTGGTGTGTGGTTTTGTAATTGTCTGTAATCTTATGATTGTCGCTGTTTTTGTTTTGTTTTAAGGGAATTGGGCTTTGGTTAGTGCTTGGATTGAATGGATTGGATTTGTGAAGTTAATTCTCTTGGGGTTATATTGAATATAAATATAAGCATAAGTACAAGTATACTAATGCTCATAGTGCTATTTTGGGGGCTTTGGTGTTTGTGTGGGTGTTCATGTGGGTGTTGGTGTTGATGGGTGTTCGAGGTGCTCGCTGGGTGTGTGGTGTATGGTTTTCTGTATATATATATATATATGTTTGTATGTTTGTATGTTTGTATGTATATGTATGTATGGTGGGTGGTGTGCATGACATGGAGTTCCGTAACTGATTGATTGATTTTACTGAGTATGGCATGGCATGTGGTATATACTTACAATGGGGGTTTGAGGTTGGTTTGGATTGGTGAGTGAGTGACTGACCTCGTGTACTTATTCAATTATATCAGATCGAATCGCATCGGATTGATAAATTGATTGGTTATTTATCCATCAGCTCTCTCTCCGAGGTCCTTTAAACTACTACGTAGTACGTACCTTACCTATACGGATACGATATGATGGGATGAGGGGGTGTGATGGGATGTGATGGGATGTGAATTGAATACGAGGATTTTGATTCAGGAGTGGTTGTATATATTATATATTATATGTTATTTGTATGTTATCTATTTGCGAAATGACATAATGATTAAGATGATATGATTATATTTTAAGATAAAGATAAATATTCATTTTCGAGTAGTTAGTATGTTCTAATACATGTTTTCAGATGTACTATATACACAGCACATCGTATACCTCGCAATCCATAATTCGTAATTCTCTACTCTGCCATCTGCCATCTGCTCTATGGACGAATCCTCTTTTGATTTATTTCTACACAAAGAAAGATTTATTTTTTGATGTGTGGTTCCCTCTGGATCCTCGGTTTCAAGTTCTCGGTTTTTCGGAATTTGCGATTTTCAGTTCTTTTTAAGACTCCAGCCCTCTCAACTCTCCCTCTCTTTCTTGAACTTACCTCTTCAACTCTTGCATTCTTTCCCTCTCTCTTTCGCATCCTACAAACCATCAGTCATGTCGAAATCTCAAAAGTAGAGTGAGGAGAACAAAGTTGATGAGGACAGAGTTTGTATCCAATTTTGTATACCTCTTGCTAATGAGATATTTCAACAGAGACGAACGGATTGGCTAAAATGGGGTTGGTGCAGAGATATCTGCTTACATGTCATGATAGTTTGAATGACCTCGGGAGCTGGGATAAGAATATTACATCTACTATGGAAATGAAAGTGTAGAAGATGTATGAACAAAGTGGATAACTCCAATTCAGTGGCTATTGTATCATAGTTTAGTTGTAAACGAATACAAACAAGACTAGCTTTTTCTAGTAACTCTTACAAGAGCTACTATTCCCTGTACAGATCATCTTCGTTCCTTCAAGCAGGACAAGTCTTGTTGGATCGTGGAAGCTAGATCCAGAGAAAATTGATGTGTCAGCGGAAGGTTTCAGAGAGACCACCACTTCTAGCTCTTTGGATAGAATGCAATATTGATGTTTAGGACCCACAATAGTAGGTGCTATGCCATCCGTATCTTTCTCAGATTAATAGGAGTTGTATGGATGTTAATGGTGATAGTATCAGTCACTATTCTGAGAAGAAACTGTTATACCGAGTATACGGACTTATATCGAATAAGGTGAGGAGAGAACAAGGAGTTGGAAAGGATGTAGCTTTTGAGGAATGCATCTGTTTGAAGGAGATCATGATGATCAATAGGTATTTTTTATTTGAAAGGAACGTGATATGAGATATTTATCTCGGTACTTTTTGTCCTTTCCGTCATTGTTTATTCGCGCATTCTTGTTGTTTCTGTATGAGAATATCATTCTCATATGCCATATTAGAGATTATCCAACAGGAAAGCAAGTAGTCCACAAGAAGAAGAAAAATAATCATAACCCCTATTCGCTTCGAATAAGCTATTTCGCCTCCGCATCCAAGTGTGTAAGAAGTGAACTTGTTATTAAAATGTATGCATAATCCATTCCTTAAGGGTCCAACTTTTTGAAAATTTACTTCTAGTACCTTTTATTTTTATAGCTTAGCTAAACATAAGCCTTTGAATCAAAAGGTCCTGATTTACTGGACGAAACTCGAGTTCTTCAGGCTGAATTAGATCGAGACACTGGTCTGGCTTCTTAGGATATAGGGTTTTCAAGGCGAGAATAGGCTGGCAGAGATGAACCATGGTTGATGGATCTGTTTTATTTGCTAAATGGGGTGATACTAAAGGAGGAGAGGTGAAAGGGGGTTGTCGAGTATCTGAGTGTGGATTGGGAATTTAAAAGGTTGCAGGAGAGATAGATGTGTTCGAGAGCTACGGAGAAGGCGGGAAACTATTGCTTGAGAGGGTGAATGAATTTGGTTTCTTTGATCTGTAAAATGGGGAAATGATAGGATGAACTCCCCGCCCATAGGATTGGGATCGGGTGGGTGGATATTATATTCTCATAAGACAATGAGATAGATGGGTTTTATGGTATCAAGATATATGGATCTGTCGTGAGGGGATTTTTTGCTGGTATGCCATATGCCAGTTGCGTGTGTTACAATGATATCTCAAATTTCCTTCCACATTCTTTTCATTATGATTGAGTTTGGAAAATGTTCTTTCTCCAACTCAAAACCCCTCAAGTCTCCGAGCAGAGAAGGAAATCAGCAGTTTCGATTGAGAATATATCGATGAATCGATCATTCTATCATGTGGATAACTCGTACTACCTGGGTGATTATTCATCCAAAATCCACAGGATGCATGTGAGACCCAAACTTTGATTGTTCTGAAACTCCATTGTATTCTTAGAAGTTGAAAACACCGAATCCATAAACTATTTATTCCCCTTTAAATGACATTGCACAGTTCTAGAAACTGTTAACCCATAAATCCAAAGAAGCAATCTATGCTCCTTTCCACACATCATCCATCTACCCACCAACCCCTGATACTTCCCCGCAACCTCCAAAACAATCTTCACCAACTCATCCGTCATCGTCAACGTAGGCGAATGTTCCGTCTCCAACTCCCAGACCTTAACCTCCTTTCCCTCCTTTTTAACCGCCTCCAGCATACTCACTTAAAAATCCCAAAACACAGTCATATCCATCTTCGTAACCACATAACCCGTCTCAATATCTCTCCACGCCGCTCTATCTTTCAAGGGCTGATACATCGCATTTCCATTCCCGCGACTCAAATTCGAGATATATTCTTCAATTTCTGCTTCTGTGACTTTATCATCTGGGTTTGATCCAATGAGAAGAGTACGAGGATCACTACGCACGTGGGTTCCATCTTCTGCGATGGTGAGGACGACGGGAATGAGTTCTTCGTGCCCGAATAAGCGAACGTTGTCCATCACAGACTCGCCTTCTAACATCATGAATGTGCTGATGTAGAGGAGATGGACAACACCGCCAGATAAACCTTGAGCTTTTCGAGTGGAAACAGAAAATTCGGTAAGGGCGTTGGTGCCGACTTGGCCGCCGTAGGAATGCATAAGTACAATGATGTGTTTTCCTTCAGAGACGAGATCGAAGATGTAGGAACGGACGAATTCGGTGTCGGTGTAGAGGTCAGCGGTGGGTGGTTGGGCGCCGTTCATGCTATACTGGGGAGGGAGGGAATGAAGAGATCGTAGGAGTGGGTGGAGAGTGCAGAAACGAGTTTTTGGTATTTTTGGGGGTTGTGTCAACTTCCTGAGAGGAGGACGAGGATGGGTTTATTTTCAGAGGTAGACATTTTGGGTGTTGGATGTGTGGTGTGTTATGGTATAGTGGAGTATGTGAATGATGAGGAGAGTAGAGACTGGATATTGGTACTCGGAATATCAAGGCCTGATAATTGTAGAAGTTTCTTTCTTCCTGAGGAAGTCAAGGGAATTTTAATGTCAGGTATGAAGGACACTTCAACGAGATATCATCTTAATAAAGTACTTGTGGAGACAACGAAGCAGTAATGTTGGACCTAACATTTGGAGATGTTAATACTAAATAAACTATTGTAATCTTATTAGTCAAGAAGTAAGATCTTACAAGTGATCGTTTGTATTTGGAGATGTCCCGAGATACATTCACGATTCACTGTTAGCTCCATTCTAAGGAGAAGAAACTTGAGGTATTTACTCAGTGAATGGGAAACTCGGTGGGAGATGGAATATCGAAGGGTTCTGATTATTGATTGCTTACTGTACTGCAATCTCTCCCGAGATTACTTTACATCTAAACCTATTTTCATGTAGATGCAAAGCTTTCTTTCTCAGTTCATATAGAGATATCTATTTCTAGCTATCTCTGTTTCTGTCATTATAAGTCGCTTCGATAATTCACAACAAAGACATTCTTTCGCTTCATATGATTGAGATTCGTGTGACCTTCTCTTCCTAGGATCAGAAATGCAACAACCTACTCTGAAAATTCAAGCTCGGAAAAGTAAGCGGGCTCGGTGGGGTACAATACTACGCCGTACAGTACCTACCGCGATTAACCACTAGCGGAAACCCCGCAACAATTCAATCGTTCTCTGCCAATTTGAACTCAGTGATATCTTGAGTAGGACTCTGGTCAAAGGAAGGCTGAGGTTGGATTTGATTTTATCAGAATCAGTTGTTTTAATGATGGTCGATTCACTATGCTATTCATTAAAGTGGTCAAATCCGATTGTGATACGTACCTAGGTACTCAAGTTAGAGCTAGATATCTAGTACCTATTAATTAACACGACATTACGAAAAACATGCTCACAGATTAGATGTAAGATCATCGATCGCAATAAAGCCATTCATAAAATGAGAAATTTGAGAATGAATCATAAGGCAGAATTGCTGTCAACCTGTCAAATACAGGATGTTCCTTCCATGCGATACTGCGTAAATGTTCTAAGCCACTGGATCACTCGCTTCGCCACATTCTGAGAGGGATTTGATTATTGGGGGCTCGGGGGTATATATGTAAGTACTTGAGAATGTATAAAGTCTTGATTACATGTTTGATTTTTGCTATGCTACGCGTTTTGGAATTTTTGATATCTAATAATCAATTTGAGTGGTGTTTGGAGTTTATATATTTTTACTTCCCGTTCACTTGAGGCTCCAAAAGAAAAAGGAGAAAAAATGACTTTTTCAATTTTCAAAAGGAGAGAAGGTCACGATCACGATCACGACCATGAAGAATCCGTAAATCGAAATCCAAGCACATCTCCACTCCCTCGTTACTCGACCAATAATTCGCTTTCTCAACCTCCTCCCCCGTATTCCCCCAATCCACACCCACCCATGCCATCCGGATCCCATTCATCTCCTGCCCACCTCTCCGAATTGACCATCGACTACATCCCTGGAACACTCTTCAATGCATTCAAAAACACTCTCCTGATATATGATTCTCCTCGCTATCCAAATACCAAACCATTACCTATTTTCAAAATGACGATTGAAGGCATGAAGAGAATTACGAGCATGTATATATACAGCGGAAGTATCAAGAACGAGGACAGGAAAGAGGAAGTGATGTTGGGAGGTGCACAGTTTGATAAATTTAATCGTAAGATAGAGGTACAGCAATTGGGGATAGAAGGGGTGCAGAGAGAGTCGGAATCGGGGTTAGAGCATTTTGGGGGAGGGAGGGGGAAGGAAAATGAGGGGAGGTATGAGTGGAGGTTTCATGAAGGCCATGATGGGGGGAAGGGGAATGGAAAGGAAGAGGGCAAAGAGAGGGTTCTGGTTTGGCAACAGAAAATACCATCGACGACGCAAAAACTCTCATTCTCAAATCCGAATGCGGAGTTGAGGGATAAGGAGTCGGGGGATCTGTACGCAGTGATGATGTATGATGTTTTTGCGGGGAAAGATATGATGGGAATACAGTACAGGGGGAGTATTAGTGGTGGGGAAGAGGAGAAACGGGGATTTCAAATGGGAGTTCTAATCACGGGGTGTGTGGTCGTGGAAAGGGAAAGACAGAGGATTGGAAGAAGGGGGACGATTGGGATGGGTTTGGGAATCGGAATAGCTTCGGGGTGATGGGATGATCGTTGCAGAAGAAGCTTTGAGTAAGAATCTTTGGATACTAGGTCGTGTGTTGTTGAGGAAGCTTTAGAGATGGTGCATCTATTAATGTAAGTAACGAGAGGAGATTTTTGATCAATTTTTATATCAGTATATTGATGCAAAGTCTAAGAATCTGCCACCTCAATAGATTAATGCCACAACTTTGACATGATGATAGACTCATTCAGCGACGGGATATCATCTTTTGCTTCTCGCAACACGGCATTCTATTTTTGTGAGTCGTGCCCTCGGCTTTTAAAATCATATATTGTTACTTGGTCGATTCTCAAATCAACACCATCCATACACATAAGACTAAAGATCAAGGAAATTCAAGTCATCACAAAGTCAGAACTCAAGCTCCAACTACACGGTTGTGATAAGAATGGTTTAACTCGACACGTGATCTCGCTTCCTTCAAGGAGAGCCAGCATTCTTCAAATTTGTATCGAATATATGAGCGTGACCATAGTTGGGAAGCCTAAAAAAAAGAAGTAAAGGGACGGACTGTAAAGGAAAGAAATCACACTGGCGGCAGAAGCGAACACTGAGAAAAAGATGATTGATCAGAATTGCATGCTTTCGCCGGGCCTGGATATTCTTGATCTCAGTTCAGAGTATAGTGTCTTTCCCTAATTTCAATTTTCAATCTTTCCTCCATCAAATTATTTTCATCGGTAGTTTTCAAAACATGTATGTTCCGGTATTGGATAATATGATTAATTTTCTGATCTATGTGGTAAATGCGTGTCAACGGGTGAAATGAAAAAACACAAGTTTATCTGCTACTGTCCCCCGACATCTCAATTAGGAACATGAAAGACGTATCACATCGTAATTGACTGAGAGATTTCTTTTTCTTGAAAGAAGTCGGTTCAGATTAAAATATCGTTATAGTATCGCGGCCCCTCGAAAGTGGATCTTTAGCTCCGGCCCATTCTATGATTGGGCGCAGCTGCTCATCATCTTTGTCAAAACACGTAGGCGTGAAACACAAAACACCTACTCGCTCAAATTCCATGCTACCCGTCAAAGTAGATCTTAGTATGAGGCACTCAATAAACTTGCCCAAAACTCTCGATTCAATTGGAATCAAATACAATCTTGAATCCTCAGATTCCTGTATTTTGATATCAAGGAACGAGACAACGTCGAAATCAGTGATTCTGCCTGTGTTAAAGGAACATCCATGATAATTATAATCATGACAACGCCATTCATAGCTATCTTTGGATACGACAGGATAGAGTTTACCCTTTAACCAAATATGGCCAGCGAAGTATTCAGTGTGAGCGCGACCTGGTGGGCTGGAGACCTTGGCCTCAAGAACTTCCACAAGCGCTTGAACGTTGGTTCTCGGAAATTGAACCTCAGCAGGATAACAAATTTCCAGTGATGTCCATGACCAAGTGGAGCCTGAAGATTGGTTAGACTATTTGATTAGGACAGGTTCAGACATGTAATGTACAACTCACAGCGATAGGTATTTTCTCTTAGACAAAATTGACAGCTCCGACGTATCTTCCAAAGCAAATTCAGAGGTAGCTCTTTCTTCCATAGTCCCGCAAAATAGACATCATCTAGCTCTGTTTCGTATTCTCGGGCTATGGCACCAAGAGCTACCAGTTGATCGGATGGATATGTGAGAGAAGATTTCAGATATCGACCTACAGTATCTTCCCAAAACTCGCATCCATCTACTCGTAAACTCAATCTCCAATCTCTCGAAAAATTAGAGTCGCGGGAGCCATTCCGGCTTATTAAGGATAGACCCATAGGAAAGGATTCGGAGGCCCTTTTCTCTCTGCATTCCCAGATCAACTGTTTGGAAAAGTGTATTGTTCGAGGACTCAAAAGACGTTCTTGGAGAACCCAAGCTCTCCCGTAGATTGCATATTCAGAATCATCGATAATGTGATTAGATTTGAGAGATATCCCATAGAGCCCTTGGTACTCCTTCTTCGTCCTAAACTTATACATAACTGACAGAGTGACTATATCATCTGGAGTGAGAGTGTAGAAGAGCCCTGTATTGAGACTACGCTCATTAGAAGCATAAGATGCAGCGATGTTACAGAGAGACTGGGCATACACTTTGTACATAAGTGCTGCCTCGGTTCTCCAATCTTCTGGAGAATCCTGCATAATACACAAGAAATCTATCCAAATGTATGAGATTTCCATATCCTTAGTATATTGAATAGCGTCTTGAAAAGTGGCAGGCATTTGATCTGTTGGGATGCTTTTCATCCATGCTAGTTGGTTGGTGCTTGAGAGTCGACTTGAATGATCGGGTGTAGCGCCTCATCTATGACTCAACGCAAAATATGGTGAATGCTGGTTCTTTGAGAGTATGTTTGTCTCAACAAGCCTTGTTCCACCACCATCAAGCCTAACGTTAACGAGCCGCGTTGGTAGCCATGAGCTCTTATCAATGCGGCATTTCTTGCGATTTTGCGTGCAGTCACTGATCCATTGTGAGGCGAGTGTGCGACCTGAAGCAGAGGATGTCTTTTCAGAGATCTTGTAACGTGAGGTTTTTATATCTGTATCTTTTAATACATTAAAGGAGCTCTCCCGAAGTCGTAAAATTGGCTAGGTGCGAAGACATACCAGAGAATCAACTTATATGAAGGTCGACGACATATGAGATGAGGGGTACCTAGTTAATGTAAGCTGTGGCTGAGTAAAACGACAAGTGGCTCCAACCAATAGTCTTAGCTGGCTTATCTTCATGACTTCCTTTTGCCAAATTGTATGATGATACACCAATCGTCTTGAGAAGGAGAGTCCACAATGCGCAACCCATCCAATATTATTTCCCCTTTCACATATACTAGACTCTGTGAGCCTAACAATACCATGCACCAAATCAATAATGAATAGATCACTTTCTGTCCTAGACAGACTGAAAATTGATGGAGTCAGGAATTCAGACTGGACTTAAATATCACTTGACTAAAAGAACCAAGAAGCTGAGACTTAATAAGACTAGAATTCACATCATTGGTGTATCCAGCTATTTTGGCTTCTTTAAATTCCCCATCAAAGCAGTCACTTTCGTACTAATCCGGATATTTGATTCTAACACAAAAAAATATATGATAAAGAGTCCGTGTGGGCTGGAGAAATAGTTAAGTCTCACGACTATGGAACAATCAGCATTGAAATACTGGTCGTTCAAACCAGCATGAACTCCCGGCCCCTCGCTCAAGCCCCCCAAAATCTAAAAATCCTCCTCCTCCTCCTCCTCCTCCGGCTGCCCCATCAAACTCCACCGCTCCACCGCATGAATCTCCGCCGGCCACCTATTCGCCAACCGCCTCGCATTTTTCTCCTCCCTCGAAATCCTATGTTCATAGATGCCCGTGACATCCTCGCGATCCAAATTCGTTCTCTTCTTAATACACTTCTTCGACCCCTTAAACTTCTTCATCCCCAACACCAGGATCTCCACTGCGGGGGGTTCCCACGCCTCATCATTCGCGGCGCAATACTCCAGCAGGGATTTCTCTAGCATATTTTTCATTTCCGAAGGCTTATGCCCCAGCAGCTGCGAGACCGGTACGTCGAGCGGTTCGTGGTAGACGATGGAGGTATTAAGGAGACCGAGCCATTGATCAAACGGTTCGATGAGCAGCGTAACGGATTGTAGCGCGGGGAATTTATACAGCCAATCGAGAAGCCAGCGCTCGGGGAGAGGCTCGAGATAGAGACCTTGCGCCAGCCAGATGTTGAGGGGCAAAGCGATATGCTGCACGACGGGCATGATCCCGTCGTTGCGATACGAAGCGGGAACTTTTTCTCTGAAGAGATATTTTTCCATGGTGCCGCTGGTCCAGGATGCAGAGGGAGGGAAGTAGATGGTATCGGTGCTGGGATTCCAGTAGAAATCGGATTCTTCAGTGTTGGGACCAAGACCATTGCGAAGGATACTCAGAGCCAAGCATCGAGATTCAGAATTGACATGACAGATGGAGGGAATAGCTGAGAAATTTCCCTGCAGAGAAGCTCGCGTATCGTCATAGGCGTCGACTTTTACCTTGAGCGTTCGACCGCTTGGGAGTGCATGTATCCAGATATGTAGACGGAGCTCTGGTGGAAGATTGGGAAAGTGTGGGAAGAGTGGTTCCTCATCTGAATTCAAGAAGCTGGAGTTGTGATCAAGTAACATAATTGTAAGTAGGTATTCGTTCGGAGAGTTTTTGAGAAGAATGTAGGGGTATCTCGGCAACGCAACAAAATGTATCTCTAAAATAGCGTCTGATTTTCACTTAATGCTATTTTAATATCCAATACGGCTTAATTATTAATCCACGATTCAATGGAAATATAGAGACTTATCAAGGATATGAATAGTGGCGGTGTAATAATCTACGCGCGCGATAGGATCTCGGTCTGTTGGAAGCGGTCGACAATCCCTCGACATCTGGACCAGCCGCGGTCACATGAACTCCGGACACTTCATCTACAACAACAAGATATGGATGAAATAAGCGCAAGCGCTCTGATAAACTTTTCCGGGTCATCTGGCCGGGTAAGAAGTTGACCACGGTAGAGAAACATTGAAATTTTGAACATTGTTGGTGATGTTTCAGAATTGAAACCTCAATATTGGGAATTTGAGCCACGGTCATAAGAAACTGTCCATTCACCACGCCCCTGAGGTAGAAATAAATATCCCATTTAATGACCCAGAGGCAGAGAGACACTTGTTGACCAACATGTTCTTTAGCTGTAGGCTTCAAACTCTGGCGCCTGTGAAAAAAGGTGTCAATATAAATGCTACGTATACTGGTTATTACATTACGCCACCATTCTTGTAATATCAAACAGATAACGTTGATTGAAATTGAGGAGAAGATGTGAATGGTGTCGTGATAGCTTGAGGCAACAGTAGGCTATTGGCAGATTCATGCATCCAAAATGAGAAATCGCTGAACCAGAAATCCGCAATGTATCATTCAGTAAGGCACATATTATCTTCTTGAATCATAAGAAACAGGACACTGGTCCAATCCCCAATTCCAATATGAACCTGAAAGCTCAACAAGTATGTGCAACTTTCATAATAGAAATCTAATATACATTACTACATCTCAGTCGATTTCTGAATGAGACGCAGCTAAATGCCATTAAAACGTGAAATCTTCAATTCTTTCTCCCATGCCTCGCTAAAACTTCTCTTTCGACCATATGGTCTATATGTATATACATTCACCAAACCGTAATTCTTTATCCACATATCCACATATCCCCTTAGTCACTTCAAACCAAGTTCCCTTTCAAGTCCCCATCTACCACTTTTCCCAATCATCATCTTTCTTTACCCCAACGCTACTTCCATTTCCACCTCCACCATTCCTCTTGACAGCCGCAGTTCCAATTGATGCACTTGGTGCATGTTGTCTCTTGGTTCCAGCATCAGCAAAACTATCCCAGAAATCCTTCTTGCTCTCATCAATAGGTACATTCCTAGAAGGACCACCTCCACTACCTTCAACAAAACGGTTGAATCCATCTGCGGCGCTTTTGGCTCCAGTTTGCGCATTTCGGGCAACTTGAGCGGCGGTAATTTGTGCTTGTTTCGCTACCTCGGACTCGGCGATCTGAAAAGAGCAGTTGTCAGTTGATGTTCATTATGCGGACATGAGAAAGCCACAATTGATATGTGGTGTCAGGGAGGCGAGATTACCTTCGCAGCAGTAGGTTGTATATATCCTTCATTAACATTCTTTGCCGTCTTTCCCACAGTAGTTGTGAACCATCCAAAGCCCTTCGTAAGTGCCGCGACAGGATCTCTCTGTAAATCTTCGAAGCCTGGCAGTTTTACATTATTATCTTCTCTCTCAATTGGTTGACTTCCAAAACCTCCGTATTTGCCACCTTGTGAAGGTGGTAAATCCTCGGATCGATTCGCATTCGCAGCTCCAAGTCCAGCAAAATATCTATCGTCAACCTTCACTTTGCCATTAGAAGGACTGGCGTTTCTTGTTCCAAGAGGAGTTTGTGATTGGGAGTTGCTAGAACTATGGTTGGAGAAAGATGTGGCAGCAGTTGTAGATTTTGAAGCAGGGGCTTTTGGTACAGGGACGTATTCGCGTTTCTCGACTTTGGCAGTGAGTCGTTCTTTGTATTCCTCTCCAACTTCGCCAGAATATCGCTCAGCAATAGTTGCATCATCCCAACTGTGAATGTGTCAGTTATGTGTCACTGCCCACTGCCCACCGCCCACCGCAATAATTGTGTCGCAAATATAGTCAGTCCACTTACGTGATACCACTCATGACGTTTCTATCATCCTGATCGAAAAATTCCCTCCAAGTCTTATTTCCTCCTTCTCTCATTCGTTCGATTTCTTGCGCCTTGAAAGCATCCATTGTGATACTTCTTACAAAACTAATGTGGACTCCTAATCCGCGGTGAACTCCAGCGCAAGATAGACAGATGAAAACACCGAACTTTGGTGAAGCCCATTGAGGAGAAGGTGCGCCGCAGTCGATGCATCGGTCGTTTCCATTGGTTTTGGAGATATCAAGGAGCTGAGTTCATGATATGTTTAGTAGGAGTTCTGTTAGAAACGAGACAATGGATGTCTGCGCTCATAGATGGGCGCCCCATAGAGAGGAGATTACCTTTGACCTTGTCTCCGGATCAACCTCCCACATAGCCTTTGAAGTCATTTCTGCTATTGGCGTTGGATCAATTGCTGACTGTGTGTTTTCTGTCCCTCTAATCTCTCCAGGTCCCGTTGTCGATAAAACTGCCTACTCAGGCTTCTTTGCGCTCCAAGTCTCAATTGCTCAGTGACGTATTCTCAGATGTTGAGTGTCTTGCGCGAGTGTCGAGAATTTAGTGAGAGTAATTAAATTATCGATTGGTATGTACGAATATGAAGGGTTATAGATGATTATCGTCGTATGTAGATCGCTTGTAGTATTAATGTGGTGGGGCTTTACAAAGGGGAATTGAGGTTCTAAATTTGGGAGTGTTCGCGCACTGGAGGTCAAACCACGCTAAATGAGATCTAGACCAATCAATATCCAAGGTTAAATGCCTACCTAGGTATCGTGATTGTAAGGATTTGGTCTGGGTTTTGAGAAAAAAGGGGCAACCGATTTAAGGGTAGGTGCTCAACGATTGAGATGGGGAAGCAGGTTTTATTCAGAAATTGAGACACAGTGGGTTATCAAAGTTTTAGCTAGAAGCACATCAGGTCACGTCATCAATTTTTATGTCACTTAAGAAAGATATCATTCTGCTGGTAAAATCGTTCACGTTATTATCATTGATCTGATAATGATAGGGTTGTCATCAATCATTAATCAATAATTTTTCGATGCCCACCCATCCCATATGGAAGCACGTCAGAAAAAAATCTAGTGTACACCCACAGAATGCCAGCAAAATTGTAATAAGACATAGTTTTTGAAAAAGAGTCATGAAGAACTATGAATCCATACTCGGAAATGAAAAAGTCAAGTCTGTCGGAAAGAAAGAGCGTAGAAGCCCAAAGATCTATTTAGACGCCATTAACAAATCCACCGAGTTAGTATTCATATGTCCACCTAAAAGAAAATCGTGAAAAAGATGATCGGTCCATTGAATAAATCAAAGGAGCAACTCCACCCTTTCCTATGAGAGCTTCCACAACGCGTCAACAATGGTCCAAAAGCAACGCATAGCAATGCATTAGTCTATCATCTGAAGGTCTGTAGAAGTCTCCTCTCATTCACATCATACAACGTTTCCTGCTTAAGCAGAAACGGTTTCAGCACCGGCTGGTGGGGCAGCGGCAGTCTCGGCGCTGGCATCAGCAGAGCCAGCGTTGACATCATCATCGGTCTTGTCTGGGCTGTCGATAGCGACCTTGACGGCGATCTCACGTCCTTCGATTTCCTTTCCGTTCATCTCAGCAACGGCCTTTTGTTGTTGTTCCTCGCTAGATAAAGTAACGAAGCCGAAGCCACGGCCCTTACGGGGTTCACCTCGGGCTTGGAGCTTCTTAACCATGAAACGGGGAATTGGGCGAAGGGCGATCTTGGCAGAGGTTGGCTCATAGACGGCAAAGAGTTCCTTGAGCTACAATTTTGTTAGTATATCATACGAAAGAGGCTGTTTTTGAAACATACCTTATCCTCGTGGAGATCATATGGAAGGTTAGCAACCATGACCTTGTTCTTGGATGGAATTCCATCAGCTGGTGGACCACGCTCGCGACGCTCACGGGGTGGGCGAGTAGTTTGTGGCTTAGCCTCCTTGGACTCAGTAGTAGCTTGGTTGGTAGTTTCGGTCAAAGGAAGGACCTCAGTGGTAGCAGGTGCCTCGGTAGTGCCCTCCTCAGTACGGGACTGTAATCATATCAGTAAATTGTTCTCCTGGGAAATGTAATCTTCAAAAAACTTACAGCGTTGTTGCGGCGTCCTCCACGTCCACGGGCACGTCCACGTCCACGGCCAGATTGTCTGCGGCGTCCACCTTCACCGCCAGATTGACCCTCTCCTCCGCTTGCAGCAGTCTCAGTCTTGTCGTTTGTCTCTGGCTTGCGAGCAAGTTGAACAGAGACCTTGCGATCCAAGATCTCCTTTCCAGAGAGCTCAGAGATAGCACGCTCGGCCTCGGTTGGGGTAGAGAGGTCGACGAAAGCATATCCGACTGGACGCTCAGTACGTGGGTTCTTTGGGATAGAGGTGGATTCACTGTATCAAAGTTTAGCTCGTGTAGTAAAAATGGTACAAATCAAACATATTCGGAAAGTGCAGGGGTACTCGCAACTTCCCAAAATCTGCTGATTTCAGGTGGCATACGAGTTTTGATAGAGAATGAAGATGCTGTTGAAGATGACGTGTGGAAGTGAATAGAGGTAATCCTTACATTAAGTATCCCTTGAAAAAGGCTTGCAACTCCCCCTCGGTGGTCGCATATGCGAGGTTACCGATGTAAAGTCTTCTTCCCTCTGCAGCACTGGCCAAAACAGCTTCCTTGTCGGTAGTAGTGTTGGCAGCCTTCTCACCAGTGGTGGTCTCGGCGGGCTTGTCAGAGATGGATGTGTTGCCAAGAGCGGCAGTAACGTCGGTGACGGCGTCAGAAACTTTCTCCACGATGCTAGACATGATGATAATTGATTTGATGGTATGTGGTAGTTAAGACTGAGTAGAAGCTTGAATTGAATTGAAAATTGATCGACGTTTGCTGGGAGTGTGTTTTAATACTCTCTGAACAAATTGGGGGAGTTGGAAAAGGGTAGCTAGGTGCCCTAGTGGTCTGGTTTTGGGGAAGTTGGTTGAGGTTTTGTTGTGATTGACACTTGATGGAATTCTTGAAGTTGAGGTGTTCAAAAGGAAAGGGAGAAAGAAGTCGGGATTGCGCAGTGGGCAGAATATATCAAATTCCAATGGAATCGCTGGGGCAGCCGCATCTTAGCGAGTGGCACTTACCGTAATTGGATTAAAGCCAGTGGCTGAACAGGGCTGGGAATGGGGATTCTGCTCGATTAGAGAATTTTTAGATTAGACAGAAGGTTCGACGCAACGCAGAAATCCACTGTGAGAAGGAAGACGGTCGTGATTAATTGGCCAGGGAAGGGCAGGACCATTGATAAGGTGGCAGGCCATTGGCAGTTGGCAGGTGGCACGGGTGGTACGGTGAGAAGCAGACGTGATATTGAATGAACATAGGGAAGTGGTGAGATAGGAGGTAGAGAGGAATGAATGGATTTATTCTATCTGTGATTACTAGGATATATATGTTCTGTTTTGTGTTTTGTGTATTCTGTATTCTGCATTCTACATTGTACTCATCGTTAAGTTGACATGATCACTATAGGGATGTAGCGAGATAGGAGGTACCTAGGTAGGGAGGAACCATGGCGTAAAACGATTGGATACTGAAATGTGTGGTATTTTCTGCTGGCTAGGTATTCAGTAACAAAGATACAACCCCCATAGGAAGTGAATCTGCAATAGGGTTATCACGTTGAGAAAAAGCCACCATACGGTGTGAGATTCGATGCTGTTCTCGAATGCCACATAACATGGGGAAATGGCGAAAAAGGCCAGGTAAGGTAAGGAGTCATATCATAAAAGGGGAAGGATTAGTGACTTGGCGATTGGGCGATGGTTTACTTGTCTACCTATATATGGTCAAGAGCATTATTTGGGAAAGGCGTACCTAGTACCTACCTACCAGTACCTACCTGGTACCTACCTATGTGTGGATCGATAGAATTTCCCGTCAATAAATGCTGTCACCGAATGCTTGATACGTTATCATGTGATGTAAACACAGGACGATATAGATCAATTGATGATATAGTACTGTACACAGTCTCGAGACAGTACAAGAATATTCAGAAAATGTCAAGAAATTGTTAGGGCATTTTTTGATAGATTTGATAGCTAGATGATTCATACCTAAACATGTCATTCTTCTGCTGATGACATCAAATTAGGTTCTAGAACCACTTAATATAAATGCTCAAGGAATAAAGAATGTAGATCGATCCATTACTACGGAGTACATATATCAATATCTACTCTATGTGTCTATCAAAAATCACATTCATCACCAATGCCGGTATTTACCAATATTCACCAATATTCACCAATATAAAATCAAATATAAATAACGTTACCCCAATCAATTTTTATAATTCTGATTGATAAAAAATCCTTTATTATCATCTTATTTATACAAGTTAGTCCTACCTATATCTAGATCTCTCAATCATATCCAAAGTCTCTTCATTCTCACCAATATCTTCATCCCCCATCTTCCCAACACTAAATTTCCATGTTCCCACTCTTTGTATGTAGCGTTGTCATTATGTACTCATAATCAGAAGTATGCCTGCATTGCAGCTTGCTTCGTTGGAAACAATGTTTTTCTTCTATCGCTTTCTGTTGCTAACCGTTCTTTGTCTTGTCTTGTTCTGTATGCATGAAGCCATTGACTGTTGAGTTCCTAAGGGAAAAGTCAGTCATTTACCTCGCAATCACAATACAAAGACTTTGTTTCCTGCTCGAAGACTGTGTACAATAATCGATTGATACACACACAGCCACAAACCACAAAATATCACACAACATGGATTCACCTTCAAAACTTACCTGCGAGTAGCCCTCTGATTAATAATTGTTCGTGCTGTAAGCAGTATTGGTGAATGAAAAGGGAATTCGAAACGCCCAACTAACCAACATCTCGTGACTTGCATGCAGCCCTTCTTTGACAATCGTGACCAAAAATTATTATTTTTCTTATCAACTGGTCGACTGTGAATTTTATGTTATGTCAATTCATAGATTGATACTTGCCATTGCCACAAACAATCGTCAATCAAGTAAATGTCCCAAATGTCTGATATACTCAACGGCCAACGGCATGATAGGAGCGCACTTATCCTTTATGGAACGGAAACTGGAAACTCTCAAGATGTGGCCGAAGAATTGGGACGCATCACAGAGAGACTTCATTTCATGACAAGGGTGTGTGAGATGGACGAGGTTGACATTGTATGTAATTTCTTTCCCGAATTTAACCAGATTATACTTATCTGAATACATTAGAGAGAATTACCAAAGTACACTTTTGTTATATTCACATTGTCAACTACAGGCCAAGGAGAATTTCCAAAGAATGCAAGGAAATTTTGGAATAGTCTCTTGAGAAAGCGTTTGCCTCCCAATTGTTTGAGTCACGTGAACTTTACCACCTTTGGTCTTGGTGATAGTTCCTACGCAAAGTAGGTACAAACGGGGATGGAAGTCATTGTAGAGTGAAAGGGAGGAAGAGAGGCACTTGCCAAATGAAATGATATACTAACAACTTTTCAGATTTAATTTTGCCTCTCGTAAACTACATAAAAGATTAGAACAGCTGGGTGGGAATGAAATATATCCCAGAGGTGAAGCAGATGAACAACATGATGAAGGGTAAGTGAAATTCTATCACTCTGGGAAGCGCTTTTTCTATTTAAATTGGAAACTGTTTGCGTATATACTCTATAGAAGAAGTTACTCTATATCTTCCATCTCAATCTTTGTACCTGCCTGACTTGTTAACATAAATAGTATTGATGGAACTTTCCTCTCTTGGTATATTGATCTTAGGAAGAAGCTCCTCGAATCATATCCATTGCCAGATGGCTTGGATCCAATTCCTGATGATGTTCTTTTACCCCCAAAATACTGGCTAGAGTTGGCAAACGAATCTTCTACGGATATTGGGAAATCGATTTCATCGCTTGAAAATACAGATGATAATGGTCAAACAAACTTTGATTCATTAAATAACAAGTTTGCTCCTGCCAAAGATTTGGAAGCTTCCAACTTATCTGAAAACTCTACTGATCCAGATACACTTGGAGAAGCCGATATTCAAGCTCATCAATCTTCCGTCCCAAACACAGCGATGATGGCAGATAAACTTGGCCTGGAATCTGGGATAAGATTTGATAACGGTTTCGACCTACCAGGACCACCATCGAATCGATTGACCGATTTTCATAATGAGCAACCAGAAGATGACAATGTATTACCCCCGCCCGCACTTTTAAAAGGAATTAAAAAGAATCGTTCACCACTCATTGTCACTATGGAAGCCAACAAACGCGTCACTCCTTCAGGCCACTGGCAGGATGTTCGCGAGATCACCTTCAAGCTTAGAGGCAAAGATTTCATGTTGGATCCTGGGGATACTATATCAATCTATCCCAAAAACTTTCCTGAAGATGTCCAAGCCCTCATTGATTTGATGGGATGGAACGATGTTGCGGATCTGAAGTTACATTTTAAACCAAAATCACCAGATTGGTTCGGCGCGAAGAACTTGATAATGGCCCCAGATGGTCTCAATAAGATTGGAGACGAACAAACACTCAGAGAGTTACTGATTCATAGTCTTGATTTTCAGGCCATTCCCAAACGCCGTTTCTTCGAGCTTATGGCCGGTTATACAAATGATCCGACACACAAAGAACGCCTCCTTGAGTTTCGAGATCCTCTCTATACCGACGAACTTTACGATTACACCACTCGTCCTCGTCGCAGCATTCTTGAATGTCTTCAGGATTTCCCAAGCGTCAAGCTTCCTTGGAAACATGCCATCACCATTTTCCCTGTGATCCGAGGTCGCGAATTCAGTATCTGTTCCGGCGGCGACTTTCACAAACCCAGCGTAGTCCAAGACAAAGACTCCCAAAAGTCTAAAGAATTGAACAATTACGGAAATTTAAATGATGCTAGACCCTTCAAAGATTATCAATTCCAAATTCTCGTCGCCATTGTTAAATACCGCACCGTTCTTCAAAAGGTTCGCAATGGTCTCTGTTCCCGTTATCTAGCCACTCTTCCCAAGGGAACAAATCTCACGATCCAGTACAATGCGAACCCTTCTTTCTACAAAGTACCCCCGCTTGTGCCAAAACTTCCCCTCATCTTAGTCGGTGCAGGTACGGGAATCGCACCTCTACGATCATTGATCTTACAACGCTTGAAACAAATTAAACATACAAGGGAGGGCATGGTACAGTTTGGAAAAGTCCATATCATATATGGTGGACGTAATCGCAACGCGGATTACTTCTTTGCTAATGAGTGGGAATCGGCTCAAGTAAAAGATCATGTACATACAAGTCCGGTTTTCTCGCGAGATCAAAAACAGAAAATTTACGTACAAGATGAGATTAGAGCACAAGGAAAGGAACTTGCAGATTTGCTCACGAGTCAAACAGCAATGATTTATGTTTGTGGTAGCTCGGGTGGTATGCCCAAGGCTGTGAGATGTGCTTTCTTGAGTGTCTTGCAAATTCATGCGGATATGAGTATGGAGGAAGCGGAGGATTTCATCGCGAATCTGGAGAGATTAAAGAGATATATACAAGAGACGTGGTAGAGTATCTTGTAGGTGGCAGATGGAGAGGGATTGGTGTTACATGAATTGATGTGCAGTAATTATTGTGGAATACATCAAATGGCGTGGAGATTCTATCTCCATACCAGATGGATAAATTGACGGCTGCTAGAATGGCTTGGGCTTATGGGATACCATGCATAAATCTTCGGAATAATTCATCGAGATTGTTCTGGCGATACTAAAGATGGCATCATACAATTGAACATATCACTACCCTGATACATGGAGCTTTATTATAAACCTTCTAGAGTAGCGGATACTGAATGGCCATCCATGATTCTATCCTCCTCTTGTACATCTAGATATATGTGATAATGTCATATCACCACGTAGTCCACAAAGCCATGAATTCCCACCCCACAACCACGAAAAGTTCACTTTGCAGCAGTACTTTACACCAAAATCCCAATATCAAGCAGTACCCCCTCATCATCTCCATCTCCATCTCCATCCCCATCCCCTTCATCATCAAACACACCCAAATCCCCACACGCCCCCCTCTCTTCCACCCTCGTACTCCCAGAACTAGAACTAGAACTAGAACGTATATCCAAAATAGAAGGCATATCAATCGAAACCATATGTCCGCGCGCATGAGGTAGATAATCGATTTTTGTATGGTGGGGAAGGAGATGGGTGAGTGAGAGGTGGGAGATGTGAAGGGAGGAGATTTTGGGGGAGGGGGAGGGGGGAGAGGAGGAGGGGGAGGAGATGTATAGAGCGAGGATTCCGGTGCCTCTTAGACGGATGTGGAGGTTGAGGGTTAGGGTTTGGAGGGGGGGTGAGGAGGAGGGGGGATTTGAGGTTGAGGTTGAAGGAGAGGGAGGAGATGTAGAAAGTGAATGTGAAAATGAATGTTTGAGAACTGCAGCTGCGCCGACGAATTTGTGGAGGAGACCGAGGATGGCGAAGGTGATTGGCGGGGTGGTGGTGGTGGTGGTGGTGGGGTGGAGATTGGGAAGGGAAGATGCAGGAAGAGGGGGAGGAATAGTATATACCGGACATGCGGTGAGGATTTCCCAGCCAGATTCGGGTAAGGTGATTAAGCATTTACTGGCGTCTGTTCCTCGGGCTGTGAGGAAAATAGGGGGTGAGATATTGTTGTTCGAGGAGCTATGCAGGATGTATTGATTTTCTTTCTCTTGAATTTCTTGATGTTCTTCGGTGGTATCTTTTTTATTTTTGTGGAAAGAGGAAGAATGCGAGAGGGGGAAAAAATCCTCAAGTCCGATGATCTCGGTGATGGAACCGGAAGAAAAAGTGTTGAAGAGTCCGAGGACTTTTATGTTGGTTTTGAGAGTTGAGGTGCGCAGTTTTAATATGCGATGGGAGTGCGAGCTGGGATATACGGATGTGGATTTTGCGGGGTGGGTTCGGAGAATGAGGGGGGGAGATGGAGTTGAGGATGGAGATGGAGATGGTTGGAAGGGGGTGCAGGAAAGTCGGGAAATGATAGAGGGATCGTGGTGAGAGGGTGTGTCGGTTATGGATAGGAGACCACCGGAGAGAGCGCGCGCGGCCGCGTGGTAGGAGGTGTAGTGGGGGATTTGGGAGGAGGTTTGGAACATGTCCCAATCTGGGATGATGTTTTCGAGATGTGTGGTTAGGTGTGAGGTGTGTGAGTTGGTGTGGATGTGCCTATAGTGCTGAGTTAGTTTTTATTCGAGATGATGAACACAAAGAATAATAAGGAGATGTAAATTTACCAAGCGTGAGTAGCGGGATCGTTGGGCCAAAAATCATCGGAATTGCGCATGGCTATCTTGTTTGCGGGACGGGTTGATGAAGAGAGTAATATTTGAGGAGAGAAAATATTGGTAGCGTATTGTGACATGCATGATATTACTCTGTCTTCGAAATGAGAAAGTAGTGATGCGTGGATTGCGTTTTGATAGGCTGGTATTAGTTCTCTTCTGTCTTTGGCGTTTTTTAGATCATCTAATAACCCTTGAGTATCCAGTTTGACCACGTTTATACCACAGCTGACGAGAAATCTTTAGAAGCGTTAGCAACTTGGTAGGGTGAAAGGAAAAATCATAATAAGTAGTAGGAAACAACACATACGAATAAAAGTCGTCATAGAATCTTCTCACATCGCAAGCATTGACAACCCACATTCCACTGCGTCGCGAATTATTGATTTCTACCCATCGCAACTTGTACTTCCTTCCAACCTCACTTTCAGGATCAATACCTCCCCAATACCCAAAAATACCGTGCCAAACCCCAATATTCTTGATCCATGGATATGATTTTCTAAGCTGTGATGAGAGATTGGTAAGACCTTCTGGGAAGGATGTTGATGAAGCTTCGAATTTCGACCAACGGTGTTGATTTGGGAAAGTTTCGGAGCCGAAAGGAGTTATGGATTGCCATCCATCGTCTATTATTATCGTAGATGGGTAGATGGAGGACGCGTCCAGATCGTCAAGCGCGGCGGAAAGGGTAGTAGATGTCAAGGTGGGCCCGAGAGAATTCCATGTACAATATACCAGCTCGTCGTGGAAACTTTTCTTGTCTTCAAGATCTAGAGATTTTTCGACCTTTCCACTCGCAATGGGCTCTGTGCTCAAGCTTGCCCGAACAACTCTCTTTGCATGGTCCATTGCAGCCGCGATACCCTCCTCTACAGTTCCGCCCACGGCACAGACAACAATTCCGTCTCTTGTCTCTTCATTCTCATTCTTTCCTATAAAAGTGATATTCCCATTCTCACTAGATGTCAGCGTCGTTACAGTACCATTCATACTCAACGCAAGCATCACAAAATTCATCCCATCACTTCTTAGAAAGGATACCAGAATGGCTTTTGGTTCCGCATCCTCTGTATAGAATTGGCAATCATCTTCACCCAAGTCAAATTTGGATCCGCCATGACGTGGTACCAGCCAGAAATTCATTCGTTTGACGAGTGCAAAATATTGAACTACATCTTTGGGGAATCCAATGGTAGTTCGTTGAACACTTGGTTCGGTAGCTGAAGTGACAGAAGCAGGTATCGGACACGTCAAAGTCCATACGGGCGAATCAGATGCTTCATGCTGTCCATGATACTTGACGTGAAAATCACCTGACGAGTTGGAGATATATTTCTCAATAGAAGACAACTGTAAAGTAGTTGATGATTTCTGGAAAATAATCTCTGCATCACCAACGGAATTGGGATCATCATTCACCCATTTCCAAGTTGAATCTCCGCTTCTTCTGTATTTGACGGTATAACAAATTCGTTGTCCGTTCAATGATTGCCATTGCAGAGTGTTTGAAAAAACCAAAACTGAGGTCTCAGGGTCTGCAAGAGGCTTTGCTTTTTTATCAGTTGCATTCAAAATCACAAGGGTAGGCAATCAGATATCCTTACTATTGGTATATTACCATCACTTCGGGTGAGATCAAGCTGTCTCCAGCTCATATCCTTTGAGCCATACCATAAAGCTGCTTCCCAATTTGTTTCTTCATCGTCATGCGGAAACAATGCAACTGTGACGTTAACCTACGCATATGTCAGTTGAACAATGTACCTTTGACACAGGAAGTACACCATATGATTTTACCTGTTTCTCAGCAATCACTGTGGTCTGACCCAGAAGCGGATAGCAAATAACTTGAGCAGTCATTTTGCTTGGTGATATCAATTTGGCAATTACTTTCCGAGCCCGAGTTTTGTGGAAGACCTGGGGAATTGGTGGTGCTCAAGATTAAGTTACGCGCCACAGCAGCCTAACCCCACAACCGTGCGCCCCCTGACAATCTATAAATTAGCGATGTGGGCCTTATGTTTAGCAGGGTTGTAGCGGACATCGTCACCGTTTCAGGAGTACAACCGCTCTGTTGCCTTTGAAGGAATTGGTTTCCAAGAAAAGTAGGGATCAATTCATTAGCAGCCGGTGTGAAGAATGGGTTTGAAATTCTCTCCCAGACCTTTGGCTCTAGGATTGTAAGGCTGAATGCCCTCGGAAGCACACTTCTAATTTTAAGGTTAATTTATTCGAGAATAAAGAATCCTTCTCGAATCTGGGGAGGAAGATTGCAATATGGCCACAGCCATGTATGGGACAAATAAAGGGCTCAGCAGTTCCACTCAATATCTAAATCGTTATCGGACAAGATATTCTAAAGGTCACTCCAAAGGCCTCTTGATTTTTCCTTGCGCAGTGTCTTCAGATATCGCTTTCAACAATCACCATGGGCACCAATTCACTCAAAATTCTAGTGGCACTTTTGCTCACAGCAGCATCCATGGAATTAGCTCATGCTATACCAGCCATAGGTCCCAATGTTGATACGCCCACCAAAGCTCGCGAACTTGTCTCCCGTGCTGCTCCCTCGGAGACCTTTCCAACAAACACCGCTGTTGCTACCAGTGCTGATGCTTATACGAATTGCTGTCAGTTGAACGAATTCGGAGATGACGGTCTAAGGTTCACTTTGAATCTCGCCGGTGTAAGTACATCCATACATCCGTTCCCCTGCTCAATATTATATCTGCGTCAAAGATATCGAATCATCTATGCGACCCACCTTTACATATCTTGAAGCTTACATACCGAACAGTGGGGAAACAGAAACCATCAAAAGAATCACACAATATCCGACGACAAGAACTGCGCCCTTGAACTGCGTAACGAAATATCCAGCTTCAGTAAGAAACTTTCCCCATTTCTTCTCGTAACTGCCTTGCTGAATCATGGGGTCATCTAGGCGAAAAGAATGAAAAAGTAGGTAACTGGACGTGTGTTCCCTCTTACGGTGCTCTCAGAGACACCTTTGTGACTTTTACTTTCGACAGTTCAGATCCTAATCCTGTGCTTTGGGCTTTGAACAGAGTAGTTCCAGGGCCTGAACAATGGATGTGCATTATGCCGGTGAAGGGTAAAGAAGATGCCTGGTTTTGTAGACCGCAACAGTTGAATATTTGATTATCTTTTTTGATCAAGAGATCAGATTTCGCTACTACCTTGGTTGCGTTGCGGAGCTAGATCCGAAGAAAAGGGCCTGTCGGAGAAGACAGAGATGTGTAAAATCAACGAGAATGCTTCAAATATGATTCATTGGAAGCAGAAATAGGAGGGAACCATGTATTTCTGATCACCTTATATTGTAGTATTGTTGTAATTTGGGCGGGAAATAAAGATGACTTTGGTCTTGTTATATTCTTGATATCATTTTTGGAATGAAACTTATCAAATCCTGACATTTGCATCATGCAGATAGGAAAAGACATTGTCTGGATAATCATGCTTTTTTTTTTGAGCCAAGGCCTTTCTCCTATGAGTAGCGATCATATAAAGCATTTTATTTTAATTGAAAGCTAAATTGGGTTTCGACAATTACTTGAGATTAGGCAGTCTCTTTACATGGTGATCAATCTTCCCTAGCGCGAATCTCTATTCCTATATCTACAAACCTATCATTGCCCTCCAATCAGAGAATATATCAGATATGTTCCGGTCGGGCCAATCTCGACAGCCCTTCCCAACAGTATAGTCTCTCCAGTGGGATACCCATCTGCTCTTCCGCACATGATTGTATCTGTTCCTTAAGATTAATTCTTGTGCTTCAAGGAACCAAATTAGAGGTTCCATTGGGCGAGGATTTGGTAGAGCAGGTCTTGGTACACCTCGCGCTCTTCGGTACGACCTATTATGTAGTAGAACATGAGAATCGCCATGCAGAGGTAAATGGAGAAAGTGGTCTCTATATCTATGTTGAAGAGCCAGCTTTGCCTTGCAATTCTCATTGGAGGGATTGTAGGCAGAGATCGAAAGGTATCTTGGAAGGAAGAATATATAAGGATGCCTCCCGATATCTAACCAAGCTTTCCGATAGTGACAGAGTCCCTGCCAGTTTTCGATCAAGTCGGCCAAGTGCTTTCCATGACCAGGATACCACTGCTTACGGATAATCTGAAGGGGTGCTTCTTGATACCAACCTCTAACTGTTCTATACATTGGAGTGAAAGTCGCTTTGTCGGAAAACTGACAACAGCCCAATGGATTGCAAAAGGCTACGAATAGATCTTGATTGCACTTTTGATCAACATATAAAGCTAAGCTGAAGGGCTTCGGGTGATAAATCTTGCAAGAAATATAGAAGCGGTGACAAGTAAGCCCTAAACAAGCAATCGTACATGGATTAAGTTCATCGAATATGTTTATGAGAATATCGTGTGGAAGATCATTGATGATCACTTGGCGAGTCTTTGTCTCGATAGCGTCATCTAGCCAATATTTGGGGTTAGACACACCATGCTGGCGCTCAACTATGGACTGTATAACGAGATTTTGAATGTCTGTAGATCTAGTAGACTTTAGGATTAATTCGCCGCCGTTAACTTGTCCTGGATTTTCAGGTGACTCCATGATCTCGGAATTAAAAATTGGTTTTCGGCAAAGAATCTTTTGGCTTGGTTCAGTTTCGGTCGTCTTCAGTATTTGTTGGTCTTTTGGAGGCTCATATTTCATGTGGTACAGGCTTAATGATTTTTGGTTGTGCTTTTAGGGATTCTGTGGACTTTTAGAACTCTTCGTGTGATATGTATAACGTTATCATCGATGAGGTAGATTGTTCTCTAACCGACAGGAGATATCCTGATTTCCCAACACAGACTGCACATCACGTAATGAAGAGCTATACTTTAACTGGTATCTGACTATTGGTAGCGTAGCAAGATAGTTTTCGGATTCGCGCTAGTTTGATTGAATTCAATTACTCAGCTTTTCCAAGGTTCTTCGCGAGATACCTAGCACGGCCATTCCATATACTTCGAAAATTGTTTTATATTCACTAGAGTATGCATGGGAAGAATCGTATACCTAAGGCACTCATACGGCAGCGATTATTCTGGTACTGGCGCATCAGTTTGCCGCACAGTAAAGTCGTTGTTACGATGCGGGGTTGTGGATTAGATATGTCAACTTCGTCTCATGGACTCTCTCTCTCACACAAACTCTTACTAAGTTATTTCGGCCAAATTATCGTCTTTCGCAAACAGATCTTCAATAAGCTATCTTCGAAAATAGTTTTCCTGATATATAACGTCAAGATATCTCCTATATCGCCAATATGAGAAGCTATGGGGGTTATGGCGAAGACACTGCAAAATATCTGCAATTTGAACCAGCTGATGAGGAAGATGGAACTCAACTCCTCGACATGGATTCTGATCTTGAAGAAATTTCTTCAGTGCAGACATCTAGTAAGTTTTCTGATATAGTTATTTCTAATTGTACTAATCAGTTCCTCTAGGTCTCGCATCCTTTCGAAATCAGGACCTACATTGCATCATCAACAAAATGCCCGCCGAGATAATTACAGCGATTATCCGCGAGCTTACGCCTTGTATGCGTGCCTGTCTTGGAGTTACGTGTAAATATATGTACCAGTACTTCAAATACGTCAACCCGAATCTAGTCGACTTATCTGAGAGAGCAGGCTCGGGATTTCAGAATAAGCCTCTCCATATGCTTCTCATTACTTGGATCGGCTCCCAGTATCGCCACGGAGTTTTTAAACCCCATCACTTTCTTCTTAAATCCGTGTATGGTCAGTCGTATGAACTACCAGCTGGCAAGAAAGAGTTTGATTTGGCGATGAGATACATCGATCATCTTGAATCTATTAAGCAAGATAAAACAGGGAGCATCTATCAATTTGCACTGCCAAATCCGTGTAACAAAGGGGACGGCTGGGATGAAGAAGCTCTCGAAGTCATGAGGGAAGATCTGAAATCACGCATTTATGATGTCAATCCATGGTTCCATTGTTGGGATCACTTTCATGTGTTTGCCTCGGATAAACATGGGTATTATGAATATCTGCTTGAATGGCGAAGGGGATGGATCCCAGAGATGATTTGGTCTAATTATGCTGAGTGGAGGGATGCAATAGGATTTTGATCATTCTTTTACTTCATAAGATGTTTATGATACTATTGGTCTTGTTTCTATGATATCCAAGATGGAATTTTAGTATCACGAACCATTCAAAAATTTGGAAATGCACCGAAGGGTGAGCAGTGAATCTCAGAGGTCAAGATAATCTAGGAATCAATTCATAGCGGCTTGCTTTGATAGGAGTTCCATATAGTACACCAGAAATCTGACAATTGTTGCTGTGAGTTGAGTGACTTGATTTGTCTCGAATTGCATTATACTTGATGGCAATCACTGAGTGGCTTGTATAGACTTGTTGATGACAAAGACACTCTACTTTCCGGTTGTTAGAAAAATTCTGCTGACCACTATAGGTGGTCGTTAGCATCAACTCTGACCTGGTCGGACAAGTAGGAGGCGTGATGTGTGCTTTGCACTGGATGGATATCGAGATATCTGATAAAGTATTCCATACATCTTTGGAGAAAAACTACACTCCGTGGCACAAGTTAACCACGCAACCAGGGCACGTCTTATTATGCGAAACTATTCACTCTGAACCTTTACGTAAGCGAATACCAAATCTTGGCCCTCGTGTCAGTCACAAAGTGCTGCTCAATGTTTCAGGCCACAACCTTCTTAAGTTCTGCGGTAGCATCATCCAAAAGATCGTTCAAGTACCCCTATCTTGATCTCCGAGCACTACCATCGAATTCGGCCTGTACAGTTGGATCACTGACCTGTCCTATATGAAGGAGATGATTTACAGTCTATCGGCTGATGTATATATCATTCATCATGCCTTCAGCTTTGAAGGCATATGTAAGATTCGCTGATCGTATATCACAGAAACTTCAGGTTTAGGCTTTGTATATGAGCTTAGTCAAGTATGAGGGCTTCTACGGAGCAGAGGTACTGAGGCGCTCCTTGTACTCCATATTGCAGTTCTGATGAATTCTTCCAGTAGTTATCAAGTAGGTCTTTTGACAATTTAGCTTCCTAAAACACCATTCATGCCGCACTGATTGGTGTCTGGCCTACTTTTGCAGCTTATCTCCTTCACTATTAAGTTTATGTGAACACAATGTGGACGAGCGGAGCTAGATTCTGGGGATCTGTTGAGATAGGTAATGAAAGAAGTGCTGTGAGTTGTATAAGAGAAGACACCTTTTGTCAGGAGAATGAAATCAAAACAATGGTGGGTTTAATTTCAGTTAAGATCCAGTACAAATGATCAAGTGACGATTGATATTCTGAAGCGATTATAGTCAAAGACTCACATTGAGATGTACACACTGCAAGAACAAAGTCAATCAAGAAGCCAGCTTAGTTTTCATTTAATATTAATACAGCCTGGTATCTATGATCTCAGAAAATGCATGCGTTCAACATCGGGTAGGATCAGAATATTAAATCCAAAGATGATGTCCCGGTATGCAAAATGCCAAGCTCAAATTCAATAACCTCTCTTATTAAACTCCCATTCCAGTTTCCATGCCCTGATTCGAAGATCCCATACATAAACCATCATACAATTATCTCATCGTGAACTCAATTAAATGTTGCAATGCAACTAGAAGAAACCAAAGACGACAGCCATTCCACCAAGCATAAGACTTCCAACACTCCAAGATGCTCCATTCATCGACAAAGCACCGGCAGCGGAGCTCGATGCAGAGGCGCTCGCGCTCGAACTTGCACTTGTCGCAGCTCCACTCTTGCTGGAGCTTTTGGTGGCTCCAGGTACTTCAGTGACAGCGGTAGCGGTAGATGTGCCGGCGCTGGAGACAGAGGCAGTTGCGGTAGAAATAATTGTGGAGTTAGAATAGACGCCTGGCTTGCCGGAGACAATGGAACTGGACACGGAACCGGATGAGTATACTGATCCAGATGATTTGTGGGAGGAGATAAAGTTTATGGAGTAGGAGGTGAAGGAGGATTCATACGCTGACAAAGTACTGCTTTCCGGAACGGAGGTAACAGAGGTTATTGGGACCAGAGCAGACAATGATGTGCTGGTAGCATCCACACTGGCAGTGGTCGAGCTAATGCTGATATCTTCGCTATCTCCGGTCTGGAGAATGGTAGGAGAAGCATAGGTGATTGTAGCTGCAGAACCACCAGCAGCTAGAACTGATGCGGAGTTGGCCAAGGCCAAGGTAACGGCGAAAGCGACAGTTGAGGAACGCATGATGAAATTGAGATTATTTTTTGATAGGAAATCTAAACGCTGGAAAGATTGTATGTTTGAAGAATGAAGAATGAGGAGGGAACGACTGGTGATGGCATGATAAACTTATAAGTAACACTTTATCAATATAACCAACACACAGCCGCAATTTAATACCTAGCCACTTTTCGTGTTACATATACGAATCCTACAGCCAACGACTAACATTTGACCCCAGCCCTACTACGCCCACCCATGGTAGTGGCTAACTTAAGGCTGTCAATATTCACTAGATTATTACTCCATATGTGGCATGATTGATCGAAAACGATCGTGATTGGGGAGATCAGTACGAAAGGAACTTTCCTCATTATTCGTATCGTCGGGAGCAAAAAATTCAGTTGATGCAAGAAATTACGGGATGCTCTTGTTTGTTTGGGGATATTTATGGGCCTAGATGGAATCTCAACCCTGTAAGTCGTCATCTAGTGGAGTTCGTCCCCAGTCAGTGTAGGGTTTCACGGGCCCCTGAGCTTACGACCCTGAGAATAACTTGACAGGGGGGCTTGGCACCCGATCTATTTTAGCAAACAGCAGAAGGCTGCGTATAACTGGTACGTACAAGTTGAACTCGTATTGTGAAAATTCTTTAAGTCTCAGAATCTCAGTGAATCCAATAATTCGTAGCTGAAGCGGGCTAACGATGATCTCAAGGATTTGACCGACTGGACAGTTACACAACATGTGGAGATTTACAAGTACAGCCCGCGCCCCCTTTTGATGATCTCTACCTTCTAGACTGCTTCGACTACTCCATCCGCCCTGGAAGCGTTGTCTTATGGCATTCAACAACATTGTATTTCTATTTGTCTTGAACAAAAATAGGCTTAACCAGCCTCCCTCGTAAGATCATCATGAATAAGCAAACTCCTGAAATTTTTATTAATCGAAAAGTTGTTTGGTTGGCGGGCTATATGTAGGTGCCTAGTAACTAAACGAACTGATAGGTTATGTTACGGTCACCGTGTAAACTTATTCATGCAACTTTAGACCAACATCCCGTTTGTTTTCTGCTCACCGACAAGATGGTAAAATACAACTGAGATTACAGTCTTCAACTCCGACCTTGAATATCAACACGGAACCCCTTGTATAACGGGAAGATTAACTGATACTTCAATTGTGTGCTATCACCTCAGTTCGGTTGTGTAGTTTCTTATTCTTATGGCAAATGAACACGCTCCAGAACAATAGGTAAGAAGATCTATCCCAAATTTCGAGTTGATATCTTCGATCAATTGCGAAGAAAAGGAATCATTGAATCCCGTTTTACTAATTCAATCTGATTATTGAAAGTTCAATGAACTATACTGGATTGGTAATCGAAAGCTCGATATACTAATCAACATTGATAATTGAGATCGTTCTGAAAACAATTGTTCTGTGGAGTTGTCAGGACTCGGAGCTCGGTTAGATTAATATCATGATTTGGTGACACGATTTTTCAAATTCACTATGGGCAGGAAGATTTGTTACAACCTCCGAGTCAAATCTTCCTAATTATCGTAGACAGCGATTTTCAAGGTTGTGAGAATCACACTCACAGTATAGTCAGTTAAGTTATTGACGGCGATAGCATACGTACCTGATTCATCCATTTTCACCGCTCCCCAATCAAATATGTACATCATATATTTCATATTCCTATTTCTCCTTGTTTGTGACTCAGTACCTTTCATACTCGCTCAAGCTGTATCGCAAATCAGCTCATCATTATCACCAGATTCTACTGCATCCGTGCTTGATCCTACAGAAAATACCACTGCATTATCACTTGCGGAGATTACAACTCGAACTGGCGTTGCATCTTCTCCTTTTATCTCTTCTATCTCCACAGAGCTACCGGAACCCATCAATATAACGGGAACGCCTGATCCAGGATTAAGTTCCTCAGATGTGTCTCAGGCTCTGCCCTCTGAGTCAAATCCCCGCGCTACCAGTACCACGATCGAATGGATTACCGCTTCATTACCGCCTAGCACTACCACTACCACCATTACATTCCCTTTGAGCGGGTCTGAAACTACTCTATCTGGATCTGGATCTGGAACCTTGGCTTCTGCTTCTACTCCATCATCCACCAACACGGTTACTTCTGAAGTCTTTCTGAGTACTTCACAATCCACTTCTTTGGTCTCTCCATCAATCTTGATTAGTACTAGCACTTCTGTGCTCCCAGTTACTCTATCTACATCTAACTCTACAGTAATAACCCCTTCTGAGGCTGGAATATCTGTTATACCAACGGAATCGCCATCGTCTTCTGCTGAACTAAGTGGTATTGCACCTTCCGCCACTTCCAGTGTTGTATCTAGTGGCATTGATTCTTTAGCTTCTTCCACTCCTATCTTCACAACAGAATCTAGCATCACAACTCTACTCATATCTGAAAGTTTTACGGGGAGTTCTAGTAAAACACCTTTACCTGGATCAGAAACCTTCTCCACAATTGTAGCAACTCTGTCTACCGTTCCAACCAACCCCTCAATTTCAAACTCATCTGTCGTTCCGTCAGTCTCTCCACCTGATCCAAGCAGTTTTGAGCCAGTTACAACCGTTCCTTCACCTGCCTCTTCAGGAACTAGTGGAAGTGGTTCATTGCCAAGCGCTTCAGGATCAAACGGTTCATCCCCAAGTGCCTCGGGGTCAGGAAATGGTTCACCTCCATCAGACTCTATAGCAACTATTATACCGCAGAGCTCTACAATAGAGTCTTATACTACAACTTTATATCAATCTGAGACCCCGATAGCAGCTACTGATACTGTGCCCTCCGCAAAACCGAGTGATGTGCCTAGCATCATCGAAACTGCAGCATCATCCACTGTCATCTCACTCGGCACAAGCCTCAGTGGTATTGAATCCACCATCAGTGTAGAACTTTCAGTCTCATCCATTACTATTGATAGTACAGAGACTCTGTCTGGACTTGACGTCTCTACGACGAACCCTAGTACAGCTCAGGTTAACACAGAACCAAATCTCGGAGTGAGCCACACCTCCTGTTCATCAACGATTGAAATAATTAATTCGACGTTGGAGATTTCTACCACTACAGCTTCTTCTTTGTCTGACTTAGTATCGTCATTATCACTACTAGATAAGACCTTCAGCAGTGACATTCAATCGCTTGACAGAGCATCCAGTGTGTCGAATTCTGTCTAGCTCCAGCATCTGCATCTGGTGTCGAATCGAGTGCCCAGTCTTTCTTCGTATCTTCTGTTCCGGTTGCTGTCAGCTTTCTTCCAGGAGATATGGCAGAATCAAAAACAACAACATATCTGAGTTCAATTTATACGCTTATTCAGGTTTATACCAGATCTCCTACATCCAGTGTGGTAGATTCAAGTAGCAGTCCCATTCTTCCGAATTAGTCAGACTACACCTTGTTACTCGTTCCAGAAACTAGAACATCCAAATTTTCCGTTAGCCCCCCGCATCAAATTTTAGGGGAATATTTAACTAGTGATTTGCCACTAGTCAGACTACGGACTGGAAGTATTCGCGTCACTGTTTCAAACCTCGTAGGACCAACGAGTGATCTTTAATCCGCAACCGGATCGATCGTCAAGAAACAATAAAATCTAATACCTTCCTCCAACATGAGAGCCACAATCCTCTCCAGGTCCACAAATATCCAACTTTTAGAATCGACGATGATGGGAGAAAGGAGATGATGTCTGTAGGTCGGTCAGGCAAAGAAGATATAGACTGATTATAACTAGTGATGGAGAAGAAAGCTCGCAGACTGGGCTGTGGGCTGTGGAATGTCATCTACCACTTTGAACATGTTTTCTTTGCGTTCACTTTACTTTCAAGGTGTGTAAATGACCACTCGAGACAATGATTTTTGAAAGAGATATCAGTCTAGAAGCGGCTTTGCACTTTCGATTGGCTAGGAATTATATTGCGAAGCTTTTGCCAGCTCTGTCTCCAAAAAAACTGTTCAATTTCTTCGGTCAATCTATGATGCTTTCTACCCCACTTGCCCTGTACCCAAATCCCATCCTCTTACCTTGCAATTATTTCTGGTTTCTCTCTCATACAACTGATGAGTTTTTCCCTCATAATTCACGAAGCTCTCTGCATTAGTTTTCCTCCTTCTTTTCATCCTCGATTCCTTTCTTGCGACCCGCAAGGTTTTCCACTGGATCCATATAATTGCTTTCCTCATCTCCAAGCTCTTCGATCTTGTAACCATTTAATTTCTGTAAGTCTTTCAGCTGTTTTCCACTTTCAGCATCAACATCAACAGCTCTGTTTATCCTCTCCCCAAGTTCTTTTCCCTCCCTGTAACTTCTTCTATTCATATTCTGAAGTCTGTTGATTTGGTGCTCATAAAACTTGTTCATGATTTCGAGCTCTTCTAAGCTTTCGGCACCGTCAGTCTCCATGATTTGATTCATTCTCTCCTCGAGTCCTTGATCTTCATCCCGGATTCTTTGCAATTCAGCAGCATTCTCTTCGACTTGTTTCATTCTATCCGAGAGGATTTTTTGTTTATGATCATCATTCTCTTCAAAAGTAGCCGCATCCATACTTTTGTGCATTTCTTTCAAAGCCCTTTTTTTCTCATCCTTCAGTTCGTTCCCTTCACTAGCGGTAACGCGAACATATTTCTTTATTTTAGCCTCGCGTCTCTCTTTTCCATCTCCAAGTCCTTTACTTTCAGTGATGATGCTTTGCGCCATTGCAGTGCTTGCGCCTGGAGTTTTTCTCTTCTCATCCTCACGCTTCTGTTCAAACTCGCGTTTCTCCTCGTCGTTCAGTCTGGCCCACAAAATTTCAATCGCTCTAACTTCACTTCTTCTCTGCATAGGTTGATGTCCGTCAACTGAGGCGATGGATCTTTCTGCAATGTCGTCTATTCTGCGGGGAATGCGTCCCGATCCCTGCAAATATCATGTCAGCAGCAGCGATACTATCCTTTGTCTTCGTGCATCTCACAAGACATAAGGGACAATGGTAGGATTTATCTGCCTGATTTTCGCAAGCAATGATAGTAGAGCGATGTTCCTCACTGCTTTCCGTATGGTTTTCTGAGGCCATATTGATTTGGAGGTAATCAAAAATGTTCTGCGATGGAATTTGTGGTTACTAGATAACGTTCGATATGTTAAAAAAGTACGATGCAATTGCTTGATGTTCAAGAAACTTTTATTCATGGATGAACGGTACTGTATCTGCATCTTTGCCTACATTCTAAGTATATTCGATATATTCCAATAGGAGGGAGGAAGGTGCCATGAGAAGCCGCAGAATTGGACGATGTGGTCAATTGCAAGTGCCTAAACAAGACTTTGTACATGGTTCTATCTTCATCTTCATTGCTAAACTTATTAATAGGTACGATCAGAATGTGATTCGCAAGCCTGTATACACTGCAATAGTCAACTTTCTTTAAAAGACTGCAGCAAAGCATCTTCAGAATTGTTAGAAGGCTTCATTCTTGCATATATCTTGCTTCATGGGTAGAATGAACTTCTTCTCCTTTTAATTCTACAGAATCTTAGGCGCAGACTGGGCTTAGAGTGGAATTTTGGCAGGCAATGCCGTCATTTGGTCGGAATCTGGTTTAGGATTAAAGACTATACACCAGTCTTTTCGAGTGAGATTTTGCCATAGCATCTTAGACAGATGAAAGAGGGCTTGTGGAAGAGATATACAAATTTTTGCAGCATGCAAATGTAGTTTGCCAAACCATCGGCGAGGAGCTTCCACAGAGCATGCAACTTTTGTATTTCTCGAGTATAAAACCAACTTTGACCATCGATAGAGACACCTCTCGAAGTCGAAAATTCCATCGTCAAAAGGTTTCACAAGCAAAAGCTCATACAAAAGTCCTCGGCAGCTAGACGTTGGTGTTTACCTTGGCATAATGTACGCTGAGGTATCGTGATCAGCAACGAATCGGTACCTCCGAAAGACTTCAATCTATACATCTGCATAACATGATGGATCAAACACACCTTTTCAACTATTTTTTTATCACAATTGCCAGCGAAATATACTCGAGACATCAGATTTACCAGACAAATACTCCAATGCTGAAATACATCCGGACTCGAAGCATCCTTCATATTCTCATTTACCTCAAAGTTCTCTCGGAACTCGAACTATCTGCAAATGAAGAAAAGGAAACTATTCGGTGATTAATCGATTTTGGTAAAGGAATCTCAAATGAAGCCCGATGACAAAGGATTCTGGTCGACAAATATTACACAACGCACAGAAATGGAGAAAAGTCAGCGGCCACTCAGCCTTGTGGACATTATGCTGTCAGCAGAATAGAGTAAGAATTGAATGACTTTGGGCCACCATTTCCAGTGATTGGTCAATCTGAGATAATTCTTTCGCTCAAACCAATTTCCAATTCATTTGGTAGTCTTACAATTCGGCTTCTGGGACATGCTGAGTTCCGACAAAGATGTCTCAGCAAGAGATGTTTGGCGTAGCTGAATCGACAACTGCTGATTACAACATCCTATGTCCAAGTGGAATATAGAAAACTAAGCAGTAAGATATCGTACCATATTTTACATCTACCAGATGCGAAACGAACCAATGCTTGGTTATATAGGGGCGTGTGTAAAGCCAAGCTTCAACAGTAGCAAAGACTTCGGAGAATACTTATTAACACGCTCCTACTCGGTGCGTATAGCATATTCAGATGCCATGATGTATAGAGGGAATAACCTTTTGCCAAGTATGCTCACTACTTCGTAATTTCCTGAGGTCGCCGTCTTTCGGGCCTGCATTTGCTATTGTGCAAATTGTGTGGACGGAAGTATGTGCATGCTTTGGAGTTACAATCTTTCCATGTTCCTGGCTGTAAGATCCAAAGTCTGAGCAGCATTCCATCGCATTTTTGAGCAACTGAAGACACTTATTTGGTTCTGATGCGGGCGGTATATAATGAGAGAGAGCTCCATTGCTTTTTTGTTCATCCACACAAGTTTCTTCGGCTTCAATTCTTTACACCTCAATCACTTTGGTCTATCTTTAAATTTCACTTATTAGCATCATACATCTTACTACCATCATGTATCTCTCTGGATTTGCAACGTTTCTCTTAGCCGTCGCACCACTAATACTGGGCAGCCCACTTCTGCCACGAGAAGACGAACGCCTAGACGAAGCAGTTTTTCTCACAACCTGCTTCAAATACATGAAAAGCAACGACGCCACACCAAACGGCCGAGACGACAAACTCTGGTACTTCAAGAACTACGACGATTCAATCAAAGGCGCGCAATTCGACGAAGCCTATGCCTCCAACCCCGGCGATCAAAACCATCCCGTAGACTGGACTTCGGGTACAGTAGGAAACCCCGTAACCGGCACCCTCGACAAAAAGCCGTTTAAAGTTTGGGGACTCACGGAAAAGGGAGATGACAAGACGTTTGTTACTGGATATGCCGATTTGGGAGGCGCGCCCATGCGTTGCTACAACAACTCTGCCTCGTACTGGAAACAGGATTATGGAGAAAAGATGTATGTCAAATGTAGTGCGAAGTACTACTGCACGAGAAATTCGCGACAGATTCGTCGCACGGTTGTGACGACTTCGAGTACGATGCAGAGTATTCCGTTTCTGGGGAAGCAGAATTACGATGTCAAGAATGATTACGGAGTGCAGGAACAGGTGAAAAATGCGTTTTTGTGGTTGAAGGATCACTATAAGAGTAATGCTGCTGATGGGGAAGGATATAAAATCGGAAGCAAAGATTACAAGATGACATATGCGGTTAATCGGATGGAGAAAGAGGGAGATCCTTATTATGAAGCTGATCGGATCAATCAAGTTGCGGATTTGGTAGCGGAGAAGATGCTTCCTGAGTTATGGGCCAAGGATAAAATTAGTGGTAACTATCCCGTTGCTTGCAAGACTTTGATGGACAGAAAAGAGAATTGAAAATTAACGAATAATTTTAGATGAAAAGGCATGGCCTTCCGGAAGCAAAATTCTCGCAGAAGCTACACATACGCTTCCCTTTCCCAAGCAAATCAAAGTCCAAGTCCAAGTTGCGCAACAGGCAATGCTGGATTGGGAAGATAGAGATACGGTTGTGTTTACCGTGGAAAAGGGGAATGAATGTAAAGTTGACAGCGTGCTTAGTCTTGCGATCAAAGGCGCGTTTAAAGCTGTTTCGGCTGCAACGACAGGTGGTGTGAGTGCAGTTGCTAATGGATTGGGATTTGTGGTTGGGGAATTGGCTGCGGGTGCTTGTTAGATGTTTGATGGATTGTTGAGTGAGATTACTGTTTGATGAGATAGCTTTTTCTTCTGCTTAGATTTTGGGGTTTGAGTGTATTTTATGTTGTATTTGTTAATGAAGGGTTTGCTTCATGTATTTTTAAAAAATAAATGTATACTACCTAGTATTTATCATCGTTTCTTAATTTATTGAGGGTTCTTGTTCCAATGAATTTATCATATCTAGAGATTTCGATGTTAATACGTGAGCTTTCTGCAATTTGGCTGAAATATATTCGAATAAAATTCGTGTTTCTCCAACAACAGTAACATCCCTCGTGGCGCAATTGGCTAGCGCGTTCGACTGTTATTCATGACTAGTCTCTGATTACGTGATCGAGAGGCTGGTGGTTCGAGCCCACCCGAGGGAGAAAGATCTTTTCAATTTCTTTTTGGCATTTTTTTCCTGTTTGCGGTTCATGAAGGTGGTGGTTGTTGGTTGTAGAATGCTAAAGTGGTTTCTTTTTGGAGGTTTAAAGGAAGGAGGAGGAGGCTTGAGTGTGGGGTCTATTATTCGTAGGTTCAGTGGGTGGGTGGGCTCAAACCACCGACCTGGCGCTCCGAGCTCACCACATATAGGCTTTTCTTCCAACTTCTTCCTCTCATTTCTTCCCTCCTTATTATTCCATTCAACTTGGTGGTGCTTTCGGATTTGTTTTTTTAAACTCTTATAAATATTGACATGGATTTTGATGCTTCGACTCAAAATGGGGTCCCGTCGGGAACTTTGCGGGCGTCGTCTTTACGCGTACCGAAGACACTTCCATACATGCATTTAACATATCAGGTAGCTCCCTAGTAGCATTAACAATATTGGGAAGGGAACTTCAATGTTTCGTTTATATCTTCCAGCTTCATGAGGTTTGTTTGGCTTGTCTTAACAATATGTAATATTTCTACGGTGCATTGTAATCTTGCTTACTTACCCCAATATGGAACCAATCCAACTGACCACTTGCATCATGGTATGTGCTTGTAAAATAAATGCGCCACGAAAAATTGAGTGTACTTGCATCAGCACGAAATGAGGATTAGCAGGTCCGTAAATGCGGTCAGGAATCTGTCCTGGCTTGTAGTAATGATATGCGTAACAACGTTGAGAAATGAACATCTCTGATACTATGGATGTTATGATAATCGAATCGTGTAGATTCGAAGTTTCATATCACCCATTGTAATATTCTCGATCATGAAATGTTTATTTTCTTTGTTATCCCACTTCATTCTGGACATTGAAGACTCATTGCACACTGTTAATTCGAGCAATAGAGCTTGATTGTGCACATTCAACTCACACAATAACGATTCAATACTTTGAATCATCTCACTCCTTGGTTGTTCAATATCATTTGTGTCCATAGCGAAGCTCTAAAGCAGAAGCAATTTGATTAGATAAAGAAAAGACTAAGCTAGTCCAAGAGCTGGTATGCTAACGGTACATAAAGGTACAAATCTACCGTTTCGTCCGACGTCAAATTCTCGAACTTTGGCAGGCCGAATGGGGAAGAGGTTTCTTCGAATGTAGAATTTTTACTTTTTCGTGCATCTTGTGGTTTTTGTGCTAAGCCAGCAGTTCCGATGAAGCTTAATTTAGTTTTCGTTCTCCTTACGACTGCAGCCTTTTTAATCCCATCAATCTCACACAAGTAGTCGCCTACACAAGCTGCTGACGGTCCAAGTCCCATGTTTGCAAGCGCATCATTCGGTATCAGCAAGTTTTCGACATATTTGTCCAAGAGGAATAAACGTGCTCCCTTTACTGGCGACGGTGGAAGAGGTTCAGACCTTTCTGACGATGAATGAAAAGACGAGTTGCGCAACAGAGACTCATCTCCTATGTCTCGATCAGTGGGTCTATCGAACGGGTAGCAATTCTCTCCTGGAAAACGTTCACAAAGCCAGGAAACATCAGAACCACTTGTCGACACGATCTTGAGGCCAGTCTCATCTAAATCTTCTAGCAGTTCTAAGAAGAGATCACTTTCTTCCTGAACGCTGGGCTGAAGTCTGTCTGGCAAATAATTCTGGATATTCAATCTCCAATCTGCAGTTTTCGAAAGTTCAGTCATGATTTGTACATACGAAGGTCCCAAATGTACAATTCGTCCCACCAAACGAGCCGGAACTTTCAACACTGTAGGGTTGCTAACTCCGAGATGTCGTTCAATGCTTGACTTTTGAGGTATTTTCAAAAAGACATCATCCGCAATTTCTTTCATTGTCGTTATATTAGGGCCGCCAAGAGAGTCCCGAACTAATTTACCAAACTTCAGAATATCACTCTGATGAACCCGAGTATCGGAATTTCTAAAAAGTACTGTATCCTTCCAGACTTCGTAGAGGGTTTTTCGATAATCCATAGGAAATCCAGCATAGCAATCCGTAGCCAAGCCAACTAACCCATATACTTTATCTCTTGGCTCTTTACACAACGCTTGTCGATGATTTGCCATAAGGTTTTGTAGCTTATGGCCACCATCATATTTGTTTCGTAATTGATAATAAAGGCTCCATGGAACCGTTTGAGATAATGCGTTTTCTTCCATTGTTTCCTGCGTCATCCATGCAGGGTATGGCCAGTCAAGAGTGATGGTTTCCACAAATCGTTGCCAGTCTATCAGTTCGTGTCCAAAGAAGATGATGAGTTTTCTGGCTTTTCCAATCTCTTGGATAATCCAAAGTCGCTTCCAATATTCATTTGAGCATACGATCATCAAGTAGTTGAACAATGATCGTTGATCTTTATACTGCTGAGTGTGCCCTGATATTTCAAACGGCGATATCTTCTCTGGGTCTGGCCAAGCTGCTGGACGCGATACATTCTCATCATTCCTTAACCAAATTATCACAAGTTTTGCACGCTCATAGATATAAGGCATGATAGTCAATTGACGATTTCGCTCCGCAACATCGTCTTGATTTATACAGATAGCATCCACCCAGAGAACGTATTCTTTAGCACCTTGCTGCTGCAAGCAGATAAGTGCCTTGTATAAATTTTCTGTTACAAGAAAATACCGGTCATCAATGAAAATGGGTTTTTGATCAGCTTCATTGCCCCATGTATACGAAACAGCGTTGTACTTTGGACGCTCCCCGAAATTTACATGCTTAAGAGAGCAACGAGGTTGCTGGGTAGAATTACCGGGCAATAAATTTAGAAGCTATAAACTCCTCATTAGCAATCATGATTCCCAAGGTATTGGTCAACTACTTACTCGAATTCCGTCTACGAGCGGGTCAAGAGGTTTGTAAGAAAATCGCTTCATTGTAATGGAAAGTGGAGTAACGAAATACAAAGGATGCTGACGGAAGAAAAGTAATGTAGAAGCAGTCGTCTTCCGCTCAAAAGAAGGCTGTCACTTGTGTTGCGCAAATTAGGCACCGGGATCGATTCCGCCAAGCATGGGTGCATTGGGATATTGACCAATGAGTGATGCAGGCATGAATTTTAAATTGACCCGTCGTCTATCCTTCCATAAAGTATCACCAGTAATCCAAAGTATTTTGACCATTTGGGATATCGTAATAGTTCGCCATGAACGCCATATTTCCTGTTTTTGCTTCCATTACTCTTCATCCTCCCCTTTGTCCTCTTCTCCTTCCTCCTCGACAGGGGCCCTTCTCCTTTGCGAGGAGGCACCACTTCTCCGCTTCTCTCTCAAGTTATCTTCCGTTGATGTGACCGCTTTCTCTCCAACGTAATGCTTTCCATCCCACTCAGTTTCGCAGTTCGGACAATTCTGATTAGGACGTGATCTAAAATACGCAGCTTGACAGATCTTATGTAGTCGCACATTACAATCTCTCCTCGAACACCTCATGCCAACCGTAACAATTCCTTTACATGCTTCACAATGCTTTATGCGCTGCCACTCATCCGGATCGTCCGAGTCGTTATATGTATCGACAAGCCAGCTTCGAAGCTCTAGAATCGCGCGGGGTGACAAAGAATAATACCCTCGTTCGCTTCGTTCGAACCACCCCTGCGCTACCAAACCTTCCAATACCTTCTCGGCTTCTACTTTCCTTACACCGTTATCTATTGTCTGCATGTCGGCGTCACCTATGCTCTGCCGACCAGAGCCTCCAATAACCGATGAGTGTATAGCCTGTGTACTGGTTATAGCCATGACCTCCTTTCCCTTGGTATTGTATGATTCAAACATAGCATCCAACAACCGCTTGATATAGAACATCTCCTCCGTGGTAAAAGCGGTCGCAATCTGAGTGAGGGGATCGCTGGTACTGTTGACAAGAGCCCAGATTTGTTCATTTGTTCGCTGATGCCTCATGCTTCTGATTTCATAATCGAACGGCGAGAGGGCTTCAGCTGCTTTGGATATGTAGGAGTTCAAGTCATCCTTTGTGACATCATCTGCTGAAGTAACTCTTCCATCTATATGATAAATGTCAGTTTCAGAGGAAGAAATATCAAAGAGTAATCTTTAATCACCATCCTGAACTGTGAAAATATGGGCGAGTAAATCTTTGCCTTCTTCTAGATTCAAAGTGCCACGCGCTAATAATGCTTGAAGAAATGCGCGGTTAGTATCATCGTACTGTTCCGGTGCGTTCTCCATGATTGAATCCTTTTTGTAGATTTGCTTGCAATATTTTATGTTGTGGGATCAATTGTGATGTGATAGGGATAAAGATACCCTGTGCGGGGTGACGCGTTTGTGGTCGCGGAATGATTTTAGCGTGTTCAGCGCGTTTTTCTTAGGGGTTTCGGGGCCCAAGCTCCCAGCATACAATTGTATTTGTATTCTGGTATCAAACCACTCGATGCTCCTCATCTATTTCTAATTCTCATTCACTCAGTTTGTTGAGCTATATTGTTCATGCAAACTCCAGGCTCATCTCTATCAAATATCTGCCACATTGTCAATAAAACAAGTTCGGGTCTCAAGGAGGCTTTTCTCCTTTACAATCTCATGGCCGATACATCTTCATCGCATGAGAAGTTCAAAGTATAGTTTACATGACAGGCTTCCTTCACTTCAAAAATCCCTATGAGTTGGTCGTGCAATCTCTCAATCCAGCATATCTAGTCTACAGTTTGATAGTATGGTTGATACTGGACTGTCATTTGGTCCAGGAATCCATGCTCAGTCTTCAAGACAGAGGTCCCTCAAGCCACACCTGTTACCAATAGGGCAAGTAGCCTGTTTACGATTCTTCATAGAGTTATCGGGATGCCGTTGTGATCTGTTAAATATTGAGAGGCCAACTACGAATCACATTTTTCCATGCCTTCTGCTTGTCGAAACACGTTGCGCGTGTGGATTTGCATATCATGAGACAAGTCAGAAAAGCTTGTTGAATTCTGTTTTCAGCCGTTTGGTGCTGCTACCTGGTGTGCTAACTGGTCGACATTGTTCTATTTCCGACAAGAGATTCTTCCGTAGAGCCTCACACCTTCAACGAGTTATTGATGTTTAGATCCAGCCCCAGGTCTCCTAATTCTCCTCCGCCTTCACATCAACCAAGTTCTTATCTATGTGCTTGTTAGTCGTGCAAATTCCATCTTCATACTCACAGAATCTCTTACAGAAAGCAACATAATCTTTGATGTTCTGAGCCTTGTCGAACGGGGTTGGATAATACCAAGCTGCATTCTTCAATTCCGTTTCTGCATTTTGTTAATCCTGTTCTTGCTCATAAACAGATAAGTTAGGTAGCTTACTGTCAAAAGTGATGGTATAGTAGGATGCATCACCCTTCCAAGGACAATGTGTACTATGGTCTGTCTTAGAGAGCATAGCTTGTTTCACCGAGCTGATTAATCAGTATTCATTGTTTAGACGAGGTACAACACCCAACTTACGATGGTGGAAACTGTTCTGTTAGCAATATGTCAGATCTTCAAAAGCTAGGTACGTACATAAACATTTCCTTCTACAACCTCCCAGTTATCCGTCTCGGCAATGGTACGGCCGTTGATTGTTGCGGTAGCTTTTCCTGACGGCATTGTTAATATTTGTGTGCGGTAATGTTCGCAAAAGTTTATGATGATATTTTGATTGATGTTGAGTCTATGATGATGGGATATCAGACAGTTATAAGTGAGCTGCAATATGGTTTGTAATAATGAGGGGTAGCTTGAATGGGTATTTCCCCGCGTTTTGGATTAAGTAATCCACCCAATGCGGGGTTTATGCTTCTCCGATCCGACTACATTCTTAGTTGTTTAGAGTTTAGTGCTTGAATGTTCAATCTAGCCCTGAATACTAAAGTATCACTAGCCTAATAGGTTCGAGACGAGTGTCATAATATGCAGCTCGATTCCGAGCAATAGGGCCTCTCGCCTCGATTTGCAAGATGAGAACCCTTCATTGTGCAAGTTTCAATCACATTAACATGCATGCAGCTTCGCAACCAGCCTTGTGAATTGCATTCACTTATTCGAGTCATTTCGTGGCGTCATGTGATGAGAAAATGACTGGCCCTGGAGATGTTTTTTTTTTCAGTCATCATGAAGAAATCATTGTCGTTCCAGTCATTCTACGGTCATTCCACGGTCATTACAGATATAACTAGTCATTTTGCGCCGCCGTACTCGCACTCTAGTCAATTCAGGGCTACGGCTCTTGATATATTTCATTCTACAGTCATTTCGGGGCTATTCAGTCATCCTGGAGTCATCATGGTTCTTTTCTACAGCTATTTGGCTTCTAGATAACCCATCAGAATGTGGTTAAATAGCTCCGGATATCCCTCTTTGCTTTATGTTCTCTTTTCGCCCACAGTACTTCTCAAGCACAACACAAATCCACCAGATACCAAGCAAAAGTAACGATTCTAGCATCAGGGTTCCATTCAACCCTCTCCGTGCCTCATATTTGCGCAAATCGGCGTCTCTAAACCTTATCATGTCTCAATTTAACATCCCATACAGCAACACAATTCCATACGTCAACAATCAAAACGTTCTTCCTCGACCCATTGACCCTAACTTTGCAAAGGCAAAGCGCCTGAGACAAGTCGAAAGAGATCGCAGAGATATCTACAGCATAGTTCCTCAGTGTAGCCCACCCCCGGAGTTCCTCTCAAACGATGTGTTCAGAATATTCCCCAAAGGATGGTGGAAATGTACATATGCCGGATGTCCCGTTGGTGCCCATGATCTCGGCGAAAGATTGTGTCCAATTTTCGTTAGTGAAGGTAAATATCTGCCGGATGGACGTAAAGAGGCAGAACGAAATCCAACAGAACTTCAGGAGGGTTGGTGGTGTTGTCCTAACGACGAATGCGAAATGAGATCCAGGCGTCCGTTGTATGAAAAGAGACGCATATGCAAATGTGAGGACAACTATGGAAGGGATGCATTGATTAGGGAACGTGAGGCACTGCGTCCTACATCCTCGTCAGCGGATAATGTCGCGAAATGGATTGCACAGTTGCCTGCACTGCCAACGGAGGAGGAAATTGACGTCATGGAGGGAGGTCTAGAACCGGGTTTGGAGTATGCGTATGAGGTTCAAGAATCGACGAGTTCCAGACCAGAGAAGTTACTTTCATTGAGGCTTCCTAGGACACTTGGCGGATGGGAATTGTCGCTTAGAGATAAGCCTTCTGGCTTTAAGTGAGAATGATTGGGTGTAGGGCGTAAGGATCTCTTTTGTTTTGAGATATTTGGGTTTTGGGATCAGATCAGAGGGATTTTATTGGACAACTATGCGAGATTTTGAGATAATAGACCTACCTTGAATGTTTAGATTACATCATGATGTTTTCCGAATATTTGGAAAATTCCTGAAGAATAGAATGTTCAGGATCTACTCAGACAATGAGATCTCTGTAGATGTAAATGTACCTTTTCATTTTGAACAATAGATTTTGCAAACTTCTCAATGTCTAAGTATATAACAGGGACAATGATACAGTTCTGACTTGTGATGTCTGATTGAGATTTGGACATTTGTAACGATTGTTCGACTTGAATTCATATTTTTTTGGATCTCATCGCAGTTTAATGAAATGATAACTTTGGTTGTCGGATTTGTAGTTGAATATTGAAGCTCCAATATCCAGTTTAGTTTCGTGCAATGAACCTCTAAATATTCATCCGGCTTGAGACATTGAAAGTTCAATCATCAAATTGAATTGGTACATTGGAAGCTCATTCAATAGTTTCAATTACTAATAAATTGAGGCTAAAATCATTGAGCTAGTTCGCTGCACTGAAAAAATTTGGTTTGAACCTCAACTGAGCGAGATATACTACAATGATTGTACACATTGATTTGCGCCCTTGTCAACTAACACGGAAACAATCAGGTGTATTAGACAGGAAAAGCAGATGGACATTCCGCATCGTACTCAACTGAAACTGACAGATCAAGCGCAGTTATATTCCCCAAGCCTAGACGAATCAAAGTGTCTTCTCCTGGACTAAAAATCGGCCAGCCAAGTTTCGTCAAGCGCCTATGAGGACCTTTTGTAAAAATTGCCCAAGCCTTCATCATGTACCAACCCAAACCAGCCTCCCGAAATTCTCGTTTAGGAACCCCAACTCCGCGAGGCGTGTTGCCGAATAAAGGATATATCTCTGCGCCATGATAAGCTCCCGAGTCGATATTTTCTCGTCACTGCATGTCTGGAAAATCGTCAGAATATCTGTATCTCCAAATAGTTATATGGTTGTATACAGAAACATTTGCACGAACAGCTGCGGAACAGAAGAATATTGAGGTTTCGTAGCTCAACCGACAAGTTTCTGGAGGTGTGATACCTCTCATTTGCGCGATGAGGGAGAATATACTTCCTTCGGCGTCATTATGACCGATTAACATGGGATATTTGATAAAGTTTCCTGCAAGAGATCGAGATGGGTAGTCTGAGAACACAATGGTAACGTCTATTGTGGGAATGAAATTGCTGTTGGAAAGACTCCCAAGCATTTCTGAGATGGCTTCCATAGATGCACTTCGCATACATGCCAAGACATATGTGTAGTTGGAAGTACGAAGGTGTTCGAAGCTGCATGTCCATGTACGAAGCCGCTACTTGTTTGGACTCCATTGCCTACTTCCCATGAACATACTTGCGGTATTATAGATGCAAGTAAAAGATAGTTCAGCGGAGCAAAGGACTTCATGTTTGACATAGACATATGGAAAAGTAACAGGTGAAGACGATTGGTTGAAAAGTCAAGAGAGCAGAAAGATATGAAAATGATGATGATAATAATACTCCCAGAACGATGAGGCCTTGCCACGTTATATACATCTCAGACACTTCGCTCAAAAATCTGCTTACATACAGGTGGTCTTTCTGGTTGGAGGAAAGCACTCAGGAATGATCTGGACCTCGCTCTTAGACAGCACTAGCACTCCCATTGTAGGATTTCGTAAGATTGATATCAAGATCCAACGAAGCAGACATTGATCGCTCATTTCTGATCGAGTGTAGGGAGATGACGAAGCTGTATTGAAAATTCTGTATAAATCTGAATGTAATGAGTTTACTTTTTGTGAGGACCCTGTGACGCTATTTCCCCAGCGTATAGGACTGAATACGATTGGTAGAATGGAAGCAAAATTGGGACTGTAATTCTTTGGGCGGCGCAAGGTACAAATAATTCCCCTTTAAATAGGTGTAAGATTCTCCACTTGAAAAAGCCGACGGTCGAGAAGGGTTATTCCTGATCAATTCGATATAGCGAATTCGGCGATATACCGAAAGGTGTGACAGATGCCTCCATCCTGAAAATTTCGGCGTTCCTGCTCTGCATTTCGAAGCCTCTGAATCCCGTAAGTTATCCCGCTAACTTTTACGGAAACCAAAAGAATGATCGTCATCTATTAATATTGATCGATAACCTTAGCAAACTCCAGGTGTTTGTCCCGAGTAAATGCTGAGTCCTGAATCATTAGAAGACCACCTTCGTTCGAATGTTTAATTGTCATGCTTCGGTTCACGCGTAGTAAATGGTATTTTAGCTGGTGTGATTATTTTGAGTAATACTGACCCTTTGTTTGATTTGGAAAGACCAACATCTTCATATTCCGTCATCTAATACATCTTTATCAGCACCCCTGCATCCAGAGATGGGTATCGGGTCGGGTCACCCGGGTATCTTAGAGTATGGTCGGGTATGCGCTCCGGGTAGAATGCATACCCGGATATGCAAAAAACGCCGGGTAGGGTTCGGTTGCCCATTCCTATCTGCATTGCTACATGGTGAAAAGCCTTCTTCCAAGCAGGTCCTAAAGCATTTTGATTGGCAAGATGTATCTTCGGCGTTTTTACTTACTTTGACGTGAACAGGATCTCGATCAGTCCTCTGCAGATGGATATACCTTCCGATATGCCCGATGCCAATGGTATACCCCTAAATATTCGGGCTTCTCAGAGACGGAGATATTCAAAAATGCGTATATCCGGACCGTAGATCCCTTGTCCCTTGACTGTCATTTTATCATTCTATCTAGATCTTTGGAGGGGGGGGACTAGCCGCAATCGATCGATAGCGCAACCTTTTATTCTCTTGGACATATAGATGGAGATGTATCAGTGTCCTAAGTATACTTTCGCGAATAAAGACCAAGGGATGCCCAATTTGATGTTATTGAATTGAAATCATTATTTTTTTATGTATAATTGATTTTGTGTAGCGTTTGATAAGTATTCAAGTGGTCAATTACGGTCGTGCTAGTTTCTGCGTCCACGGTGAGCCGAGCCCGGTTGAGAATTGAGAAATGCGGGGCATATTCCGCTGCCCGGCTACCTGCAAAGTGGGTGGGATATTCTCCCACAGTTGCTTTTATGCGTTTCGACATGTAAAGACAAGGACTACTACGCCCTTTAAAGACATCGTGGCGATATTAGTATTATCTTGAATAGAGAAAGATTCTTCCTTAGTGAATAAAAAAGTTTCGAAATCCTGAACTTTATATAAACGGTGGCATTTTTCCATTCTTCTCGTTACACGTATATACATACACACTTCCTGTCAATAAAAATGGATTCGAAGCAATTCAAAGAGGCGGCGACGTCGGCCATCGATGAAAGTAGGTTGTTGTTCTCCCACCTGAAGTACTATATACTAACCAACGTAGTCATTCAATATTATGATAATATTCATGAGCGAAGAGTGGTTTCAAATGTTGAGCCTGGGTACCTGAAGAAAATTCTTCCAGATGGTCCACCACAAGAGGGTGAATCATGGGCAGAGATCCAGAAAGACATTGAAACTAAAATTATGCCTGGTCTGACACATTGGTGAGTCTGACGTCTATATCTGAGCTTTAAGATGGACACTGATATATCAAGGCAATCACCTAATTTCATGGCTTTCTTCCCCGCATCATCTACCTACCCTGGAATGCTCGGAGAGTTATACTCAGCAGCTTTCACTGCTCCTGCTTTCAACTGGATCTGTTCTCCTGCTGTGACAGAATTGGAGACTGTCGTAATGGACTGGCTGGCCAAGCTTCTCAATCTCCCAGACTGTTATTTATCCACAACTCACGGTGGTGGTGTCATCCAAGGATCAGCCTCGGAAGCTATTGTTACCGTTATGGTCGCCGCTCGCGATAAATACCTTCGTGAAACTACTGCAGGTCTATCGGGTGTTGAACTCGAGGATGCGATCGCATTTAAGAGGAGTAAGCTAGTTGCACTAGGAAGCACACAGGCACACAGCTCCACGCAGAAAGCAGCGCAAATAGCTGGTGTTAGGTTTCGATCTATTCCAGTACACGCGTCTAATGATTTCGCCATGACGGGTGATGATCTAGAGAAAGTGTTGAAAGAATGCAAATCTCAAGGATTGGAACCCTTCTATCTAACTTCGACTTTGGGAACAACATCTACATGCGCAGTTGACGACTTCGCATCTATCGCAACAGTGCTTTCAAAATATGCACCTCCAGATGTTGCAGGCGAGATTTGGGTTCACGTTGATGCTGCTTATGCAGGTGCGGCTTTGGTTTGTCCTGAATACCATCATTTAACATCGTCTTTCCAACATTTCCATTCATTCGATATGAACATGCACAAATGGCTTCTGACAAATTTCGACGCATCATGTTTGTATGTCAAGAAACGCAAAGATTTGATTGACGCACTCTCCATAACACCAAGTTATCTCCGCAACGAGTTTTCAGAGAGCGGACTCGTAACCGACTATCGGGACTGGCAAATTCCTCTCGGAAGACGCTTCCGAAGCTTGAAGATTTGGTTTGTCCTAAGAACATACGGAGTCAAGGGCTTGCAGGAACATATTCGAAGACACGTGAAACTCGGGGAATTACTCGTCGGTCTGCTCAAGACACGAGAAGATCTATTCAACATCGTTACAGGACCCAATTTTGCCCTCACGGTTCTGAATATTGTTCCTAAATCCACGGATACGGGTGCGGAGGCACAGAATAGTCTCACGAAAGAAGTATATGAGCTGATTAATAAGAGAGGCGAAATCTATCTCACAGCCGGTGTGGTGGGAGGTGCATATGTAATTCGAGTCGTGAGTGCGAATCCCAAGGCGGAGGAAAGTTTTATCCGGAAAGCTTTTGAGATTTTGGTTGATACGGCTGAGGAGGTGCGGGATGGAAAAGCGAGCAAACGGGGAACTCTAAATGGGGTTGTTATGAATGGGAAGGCGGAGGGAGTGGGTGAAGTGGCGGTTGTGAATGGGAATGGATTGCCAAATTAGAGTTAGACGGAAAAAATGGACGTTGTGGATGGCGGAAGTAAATACCTCGCGCAAAGGAATCATGAATGGCTCGCTCTGCGTGAGATCTTATAGGTTTATGAGAATGCAGATAGAAGATAGAAAATATTATAGATCATTCCACTTTTCAAAGCTGTGTGTAGGGACTTGAAAGCGGTTTTCGAATTCGGTGACTGCGTGTGATTCTTCTCAGGATCATGAAAATTTGTTATCAAAATTGTCTCACAACAACTTACCCAAATCTGTTTTAGAATTGTGCAACAAACAAGCCGAGGTAATCTTCAACGCATGAAGTTTATCTCAACATTTCCAACTAGCACAGTCACAAAAGCGATAGTGATGAGAAGACATAGGCAAACCATCATCGAGCGGATAATCTTTTTTTTTTTCAATACATAATTATACATTTCCACTAACTTTTCGATTCATCCTCCTCATGGGAATCTTCCCATTTCGAACGCTCATCGAAATCTATCTTCCTGACCAATCGATCTTTATCAACCGACACATCCGACTTCACCCTCTTGACCAACTTATCCAGATCAATCTTTTCCGACGAAAGTTGGTTTGTCTCTCTCAGATCAGCTTGAAGCAACTGCATTCTTTCAAGACGTCGTGGCTCTCTATCTTGCCATCTTTGCTGTGATTTCTCATGCGACCTTTCTCTTCTCAGTCGTCTAATCTCTTCTCTATCTGATATATCTACTCCGGTGCTGAGGATATTTGGATTTTTCTCTTCCTCGATTATCTCGCCTTCTTCGTTTAGCTTTTTAGGCATCTTTTGCTTAACCCAATCTTCATTTCCAGGGAATGATAAACCTTCTGCAATATATTCTTCATCTGGAACGATTTTGATGATTCGGATGTTAGATTTTCCACGGCGAAGAACAAGCATTGAATCATCAATGATATAGTGATGAGTATCCGAGTTTTTCCATGTTTTAATCGGGGTAAAAACTAATGCATCATCCTTGCCTACGTATCCCAAAGGTCTGGAGCCACCAACGTAAAGTCCGGAAGCACCGCACAAACGATTGGCTTCGGAAGCTGTGGCACAAAGGCCTGCGGCGACGACAATTCTTGCAATACTTCGAGTCATGACAAATGAACGTGGTAGTTTAAGGTCTGCTTTTGGTCTATTAGATGCGTTGATATTGCCTGTGTTTGTTTCGCTAGATGTTAGTGTGCCTTCGACGCTCTCCAAATCACGCTGCAATTCCTCCACATTCGTCGAAGTACTAGATTTGCTGAAGAGAAGTCGGTGTTTGAGCTCGGCCGCTTTGGCGTCAGGAACTCCATGAATCAGCTCTAGAAAATCTCGTGCTAATGCGTGTTGAGCTTTTCGAGTATGAGGCTCCTTCATGTGTTCCTCCATTATTTTATTGATTTGCTCCATGGGCATGAATGTGAAAAGTTTAAGGTATCTTTCTACATCCTGATCTGAGGTGCGAAGAAAGTACGCATATAAATCGAACGAGCTCATCATATCCTTGTCTAGCCAAAGAGCATTTCCAGCACTTTTTCCAAACTTGGCTCCTGAAGATGTGGTTAAGAGAGGAACTGTAAATCCGAGGGGTGGTACCGCTTTTCGGTGTTGTTCCTTTACTACAGGATCAGGATGATTCGCTAAAATGTATTTAACAGCATCAATGCCAGCTGTAATGTTGCCGTACTGATCAGAGCCACCAATCTGCATTGTTATGCCTTTCGTATTGTACATGTGCCACCAATCCCACGATTGCAATAAAGGATATGAAAACTCAGAATAGGACATGCCATCGCCATTATTCATCTTATTCTTGACACTATGACTGTTAGCCAGGTTTCAGCAGACGCGCAAAGGGAATATACTTACGTATCCTTGGCAATCATCGCACCTATTCTCATGCCTGGGCCAAGAATTTGGAGAAGCTCCATTACTGTCAATTTATTCATCCAGTGATGGTTATTCACCAGCCCTCTTCTCCATGCCCATTCCCACTGATATCCATATTTTCTTCCATATGCCTCGACATTCAACCATATGCCTTTCAACTGATAATGCATTTTCAATATATTTTCGTTCCTCGTTGTACTCTTCATTTTCTCTCGTGTCGTCAAACGATCAGTCGGGTCGCCGATTTTTGCAGTAGCTCCTCCAACCAACGAAACCGTGTGGTAACCATGTATATACATCCAGAACAGAGACATGAAAGGTAGTAAATGGCCAACATGAAGTGAAGGCGCCGTAGGATCTACACCTACATACGCACCAAGCCGGTTTTCGGTCATCGCACGATCAAGTTCGTCTCTCGAACTAAAACAAAGGTTAATGTCTCGCATGGAAGAAGCCAAGGAGGGGGGCCTACCCAGTTATCTGATGTACATATCCTCGCTCCTCCAGAATTGAAAGCATGCTCTTCTTCTTCCCTGTCTTGATTTCCGCAGCGTTCTTGGCCCACGCCACTTGCGCATCTGCCGCCTTCGCTAGATATTTCATTCCAATCCATCTCCTCGACGCTTTATTTGAATTTCGAGAGGCTCTGAAAGCGCATCTTGCGCAAACATATGGGTCAGGTCGAGCCGAATATCGAAGGAGAGAAGTGGTTGCCATCTTGTGTGACTAAAAGATAGGAGTATTTCACGGATACATGAAGAATCTCGGAGTAAACAGAAAGGTCTCGCGACCGAGGGCTTCTACGTCAAATATCCTGCTTCAACACCCATTTGCAATTCTTGCGGGCCAAAATAATTTTACGGTGATCCGGTATACGTTTATCCGACCGCCAAGAAACTGATCAACCCGCCGCTAGCCAGGGGTTCTCCATCCGCGCCTGTGTTTATCTCCACGTGCTCTCTAGTATCCACGTTCAGAGGCACGGAAGAACAACCTCCATAATCCATCAGCAGCTAGTGGATTCGTACACTGCAAGTTGGAATGACATATACTGAGACCATTCATCCATCCAACCACATTGTACAGAAGAAAAAGAACAGATTCACACAGATAGTCACGGGTTTGAGAAGGAACTCTGTACCACAAATTAAAATCTATTCATTGACACTTCACACTTCACTCCTTCTCCATCTGTTTAAAAGACTTTCCTAGTTTTCCTCCGTTCTCTCGAGACTCCTGAATTTTCTATAACAATCCTATATGCTACTTCCTTCAACTCAACTTTACTACATAATACATCACATTGATTCCACCCTTTGAGTAAGGATGGCCGAAGCTCAGACATTCATCAGTGGAGCAGATGGCAATGAAGTCTTTCAAGCAAAGTATATTCCAAAACAAAAAGGCCCTCCCACTTCAGACCATCCGAGTTTGAAGGCGTACATCTCAACTTATCCTCCTTTGGGCCAACCGACGACTGTTCCCGTTCATACCAAGGTCGTTACCGCTTTACTAGAGGTTGATGAAAGTCGTGCCACAGAATCATGGGAAGTTTCACTTCTGTATAGCAGCAATGGAGACCAATGGGAGGAATCTGTTATGGAGTTTATAGATAAGACAGATTCTCAACCAAAGGTTTTGCAAACCGTGGCACCTTTGGGGCTCCATCAATTATACTTCAAAGCCTCTTTACCCGCTCGTCTCCCAACGAATTTCACAGTTAAATTCCGAAGCAACTCAAGCGAATCTTGGAAGCTTGTAAAAGACCACCAGGGAACACCAGATGGGAGAATTGTCTTAAAGACAATCACTTCCCAGGAGAACATTTCAAGTAACTTATCCGATTACATTCAGGATTTGAATACATCGCTAGAGGTCAAGAACTATCGAAGCCAATCTCCAGGTACTACTTTATGGTCAGTGCAAGTCCCAATTGAAGGAGCTGTTGGAAAAGAGTCTACTGTAAAGGATATTAAATTTGGGCTCCCTTGGGGCCAAGATAAATTGGCAAGGTTGGTTTGACTCTTCGTCATCACCTAAAGCTCAACCCTTTGCTAATGCAGCTAGATGGTTTGCTTTGATTCGAATCTGGACACCCTGGCTGGCCCCCCGACAGGGAAAAACTCGTTTTGAGCTTGATAAAGAGGCCGTAACCTGTTCTTTTTTGAGCTCGGATGGCAAGCATATTGTTTTACTAGCTATAAGTGGTATAAACAACGTCATGACTTTGTTCAAAAGTGACAGTGATGGCAATGTTGTCTTGGAAGTATGTTAGAATTTTGAAATACTTGACTATTACGATTCTAATTCAGACAGGTTCGAAATGATAATCCCAAGGAGTCTGTTGCTCATGTCCTTGTCGGACTTGGAGACGACTTTGAGTCGGCCAACGCGGCAGTCATGTATCATGCTAGAGATGTCGTTGCGGCTCTCGAGAGTGAGTCTGGACAAACTCAAAAGGAGATCGAAGCGCTCGAAGAAGGGGACGAGAAAACGAAGGTTTGGGTTGAAAACTGGTGTGATGGCTTGACTTATTGTATACTCAATAGCTCTCCCAGCATAATCTAAATGATTTACTGACCAACTATACAGGCACATGGAATGCGCTTGGGCAACGACTAACCGAAGATAAGATACTCGAGGCAGTCGATATTCTAGCAGAGAACAAAATCAACGTCACAAACTTTATCATTGACGATAATTGGCAGGCCATTGACTATAAGGGACATGGTCAATTCCAACACGGTTGGATTGAGTTTGAGGCAGAAAGAGAAGCATTTCCAAATGGCTTGAAACACACCATATCCCTCATCCGACAGAAACAGCCTAGTATTCAGCACGTTGCTGTATGGCACGCGATTTTGGGCTATTGGGGTGGTCTTGCCGCGGATGGCAAAATTGCTGAGACTTACAAGACAGTCGAAGTAATTCGCCGAGATTCCGAGAGACGAAACTTACCTTTGGGTGGTAAAATGACTGTGGTAGCCAAAGAAGATGTTCGGCAGTTCTATGACGACTTTTATTCGTTTCTTTCATCTTGTGGAGTTGATGCGGTCAAGACTGAGTAAGTGAGCCAACACTTATTGATTTCTTGCTAACATTAATCAGTGCTCAATTTATGCTTGATCTTTTCGAGTCTGCCGAGGATCGTAGTGATCTTATATCCGCATATCAAGATGCGTGGACCCTTTCAACTCTTCGACACTTCAGTGTCAAAGCAATTTCTTGCATGTCACAAATTCCGCAAATTCTCTTTCATTCTCAATTACCCCAGAATAGACCTCCAATTCTCGTACGGAACTCTGATGACTTTTTTCCCGAAATTCCAACCAGTCACCCGTGGCATGTTTTCACCAATGCCCACAATGCTTTGTTCACTCAGCATCTCAACCTCATCCCAGATTGGGACATGTTTCAGACCGTTCATGACTATTCTGGCTTCCATGCAGCTGCTAGATGTGTTAGCGGTGGTCCAATATACATTACAGATGTGCCAGGTCAACACGATCTCGATCTTATCAACCAAATGACTGGCCCTACTCCTCGAGGCAAAACTATTATTTTTAGGCCTAGTGTCGTTGGTAAGAGTCTAGATCCATATAATGGGTACGACGATGATCACATACTCCCAATCGGAACATACCATGGCGCTGCGTATACAGGAACTGGTATAATCGGCTTCTTTAATGTATCTCAGAGACCACTTAGTGAATTGGTGCCATTGTCAAAGTTTCCTGGTGTTGAAGAGGCACAGTTTTATATCATCCGTGCTCATTCCAGTGGAGCTATCTCTCAGCCTATGCAAGTTGTGGACCCTCAGGCTTTGATATACGTTTCTCTCGCTGTGAGAGGATACGATATCTTATCAGCCTATCCTTTGCGGGGATTTGTTGATCAAAAAAATGACAATACTACATGGATAGCCAACTTGGGTCTCCTTGGTAAAATGGCCGGAGCTGCAGCGATTGTCGGCACCAAAATGACGAAATCAGAGAATGGCAAGATTTTGATTGACACAAATATCAAGGCTCTAGGAACTCTTGGTAAGTCCAACCGATTATCTTTTCCCTTTCCAAAGAAAGAAACCAGATTCTAATTTGATCTTCAGGAATCTACATCTCGACTCTTCCTGATGTATCATACGAAGATACGCTATTGGTCACCATCTTTGGTAAGGTTGTACCACTTCACACGGTCAGCATCAGCAAGACTGATCCCCATGTTCTTGAAATTGACACATTGGCGGCATGGAAGGAACTTGAGCTTTCAGGTGGATGGAGCAATGAAGTAGAGGTAAAGATATACATCAACTCTGCAGCATAGATCTCAGTTCCTCTGTCGCATTTTGATATTTGCTACAACGAACCTCTCTGGCCTTCGCTCAGATGAAACGACAATTCATAACTGAGTCAGTCGCCTAGCTTGAGACTAAATAGCAAAGATAATTCATGGCTATGTAACCAATAATAGTTTTCGTGAGATTTTTCAAGTCGCTTCTCTCTCTCTCTCAGTCGTGTTACACACTTCACAATACACTAAATATGGATCAATTTTCAAAATCAATTGACTATCTGGAGTCGTCAAACTTGCAATAGTAGATTCTAACTTTGTGGATCGACAGTAGACAAGGGTTCCTATTTTGAAATAATACTTTAATGAATTTTTGTTCATTTGTGGAAGATTGAATACCGATTTGGACATACCAAGACTAACCGGAGCCGCGTGCTTGTGAGTGTAATATGCACGTGAAGTAGTGTAACCAATCGAAGAAAGTGCAATGCTGGGCGAAAGACCCCACCTCTAACTACAACCACAGTAGATGTTCGCAACTTATCTATTATGGGTATGATAAAAGACAGATTCCTACTTACATTTCTGTTGGGCCTATCAAGTATCTTGTTGTACTATCCGTATCAATTTGAACAGCAAGTGCTCAATTTGATGGCTGACGCACACAAAATGCCATCATCACCTTCCACTGTACCAACGGAAATTCGACCGACACCATTCATTATCGAATCCCCGAACCCGAATCAAAATAACCTTGTTTTACTTCATGGTACATCATCCTGGGGAGTCCCATTTGCCCAAGAGCTCATGGCACTGGTTCACTTTGATACATTACTTCCATGCACTAAACTCACTTTTCCATCGGGAATCCTGCGAAAGACTACTGTTTTTGGTGGGAATTTAACCAACGCTTGGTTTGATATTGCCGATTTTTCAGATCGTACGGTAGGGGAAGAACAGCAGAAGGAGGGGCTAAGAGATAGCGTGGAGTATTTGGGCAAGCTCATTAAGGATGTAGTGGACAGTGAGTCTCATGAAGATCGCAAAGTCTTTATAGGAGGTCTCAGTCAGGGATGTGCTATGAGCGTGATTTTGTTACTGAGTGGGGAATTGGATCGGTTGGAGGTGTTGCGGAAGATTGGAGGATTTGTAGGGTTCAGTGGATGGTTGCCATTTGCGAAGCAAATTGCTGAAGTTGCTGCTGCTGGAAAAGACTGGAGACAAAGGAGGTTTCTTGTTCAGAGTTGGCTGAGACGCGAGTTGAGCCTCCCATCTTTGCAACCTCGAGATGATATGATGGCATCTACGGAAGTAGACATGAGGATTCTCTTAGCTCACGGTACAAATGACACGAAAGTTAAATTGGAGTGGGGTGAAGATATGAGAAGAGTATTGGAGAGTGCGGGGTACAGTGTTGATTGGAAGCTCTATGAAGGCTTAGGACATGTCATTATCCCAGAGGAACTGACTTACATGGCGTCTCTCATAAATAAAGAGTTACCTGGCTGATATACTGTCGCTTGTCAGCCCTCTTCACCAGGTCTGTTGCCTTGATTTAAAATCCTTAGGGACAGTCACCAAACTTCTAGCCGGCCCGGCCAAAACTTTTTGGCCCGTTATTTATCTGTTTTATAAGCTATCTTAAGTCTATTGTTTCACTCAATTTCATTTTTATCATCAAACAACCATCTACTACCGGCTAGCTACAAACACGATAATTCTACAAGAACCTTTTCGGTATAACTTCCAAGTATATTCCACTAGAACAATTTACCCCAGTCTCTAAAACCTCAAAAGCTATGAGTGAAGCTCCAGAGAACAATGCTTCAGTTCCCATTCACTGAGTGTGGGTGCATGTTATTAACCTTGAACAAGAAGTAGTCCACAAACCTTCTTAGACGCACCACGCAGACCACTTGAAATTTAGATGTAAAGTAGTTAGATTGTTGCAAATTGATATAGAATTAGACCCAATCATAATCACTCCTCAAAAATTGATGAAATTTAATTATGTCCTGTGCCTATTTTGTTTCATATACCAGGTATGTTGGGTTTCAGCTGTTTGGGCCCTCGCCCTATAGGTGAAAGCGGGGTATATCACACCCCGCAACTGGATGTCTATGTAAATTTTAAGGTGATCCTTTCAATGATTTATAAATCACATATGAAGGTAATTGAACCTATTACAATTTGTCGAAAAGATTCGATTTTCAAGTACTTAGGAAAGACGATGGTTTCGATATTAATTGTTGCTTGGATGCACTCGAAACGGTCAACTCAGAGTCTGGTGAGGATATCCTGCGAAGGCGGTTATTATACAAAATCAACCAATTCCTGATAGCTCAGGAGAGCTCACCATAAAATACAATGAAAGTTTTGTTCAAATTGTGTTTATTTTGTTTGAGTGGTGCCTATAGTGGACTACAGTGGCATACAACTTCCTCAGGCCTTTCTTTCGATCACTGCCTGTTGTTCGGTTGGTACGGGAAGATGGAGCATTCAGGATCATCAGTGTTGGTGGTTTCCACTGACTAGAGGTAACATCAATGCTATTTTGCTGCCTTGAGGTTTTACCTTTGGTTCGATATCCTATAAAGCCTACAAGGTTTCTAGTGCAGTCTAGTATTAAATATATCAATCAATATTCCTTATATCCATCATTGTTTCGAGCTGCCCTTCACAATAATAACCTCATAAATATCATTGTCAAATCATCATCACAGTATCTAGTCATGGAGAGTAAACGAAGAGTTTGGTTGTATAGCACACCAAAATACCCTTGCTTTTTCAGTGCAGAAGGTGATAGGTTCGCATTTGCTTTCCTGCAGGGCAGCGGACTCGTAGAAGTCTCAGAAAGACATAAATACAACAGTAGGAGGGCATATCTAGGGAAATTTTATGAGGGTGATACTACGTCTTTCTATGGAACTGCTGTAAGTATGATAGTAGGACACTCACGTATAGAAAGAAATACTGTAAGATCTTACTTATACTACTTCTACGATAGTTACATTTCACTAACCACGCATACACTCTAGGCAATATACATGACTAAACGTTTCTTGACTATTTTAAAAAACAATACAGGCTTTCGTTTTCATAATGACCACTACTTTGACGATGTCCAAGATGCTTTTGATGCTAGCTCCTCATCTTCAGGGCAATCAAGCACATCGAATAGTACACGTGATACCCCGGAACAGAAGCCTAAAGACGAAAAGAAAGCTGGTAAAAGTATCACAGCTGCTTCTAGAACTGAGGAAAGAACCCAACCCTCCATTAGCTCCGATGAACGTCCAAAAAATAAGGAAAAAGAGGAAGCGGATAATAGAAAAAATTGGGAAGCTTATGAAAGAGAGAAGCAGAAGCGAGCAGATGAAAAAAAGAAGAGGAGGGAGCAGGCTGATGCTGCAGAGATGGGAATAAAAAACGCACTTATTGAAGAGTTCAACGCGGACCGAAGCAGGGATATGGCGCCGGCCAAGAAAGCTGCTATGGAATATCTCAGAGATGACAGCCCGATGAGGCATAGAAGGAGACGATAGGCGCTATCATTTACAACTATCTCTCCGCCCCTGAGAAGAAAAGGTGAGGAGCTCGCGGAAGGTAGACACGGGTGGAGTTAGGCGTTCATGTTATTTTGGAATTTGGAATTATTAGACTTATTAACTTGCTGATGCCAATTTCTGTCGAGGTACTACAGTGACGAACAAGTTTATCTCTTTTAAATGCTAGGATTCTCAACGAGAATATACATATCTACTAATCATGCTCATAAATTCGAGTAAGCGCCCATTATGATCAATGTCTTTGACTCCTGCATTGAGCTATCAAACCAAGGATTATTTTTTGTATCTTGAGGTAATGTGATCACTTGATTGTAGAATTTCTTAATTCAGAAGAATCTTGTCTAGTGATACATTAAACTTGTATTGGAGATCGTTAGAATAAAAATATACTCACCTAAAAATCGGCATTCGCCCCTTCAATGAATTCGCTTAATCGCCCTTGGTTAAATCCTGTTGTTGATGATGAGTATTTAGTCTCGCTACGAAGAACAGCATTTTGAGAGTTCTATATTAGTTCGAGTTAATAGCAAACTGCTCATCTTCTCTGCGGCTCAGTACTCTCTGATTTAGACTTCCTACTTCTGTGTCGTGGTAGTTGCTTCTTCTTTGGGATTTTCGGAGACGTGGGAGTTGAAATACTGATTCGACCGAGACAACAGTGACGAGTCTGCTCTATTTAGCACTGCAGTCATTAGTACAATTCTTGAATGCTGATTCTTATAATTCTGACCTCTAATGATGTACTCTTTATTTTTCTCCTTGGCAGTCATAATTGTTTCGATCCGTCAACAGAAACCTTGTACCGCTTAAGACAAACATTCGATAAACAATAGAAAATATACCAACCATCAGCACCCTCGCAGACGTTACCATGGTAGAATCAGAATCAGATGGTTCTAACCCACTTTACAATAGAAACCATGAAGATCATCTCTTTTACGGTCGAGAATTAATTCCCCACTTCCCATACCGGGCCTATCATCTAAATATCCTAGGATATCCTTTACCAAATGGAAGATTCGAACAGGATAAGCACCTACCTGAATTGTGAGCTCCTTTGAGCCGGACTCAGATTTCAGCTGACAATGAGAAGCTTCCTCTATAGACTCAAAAAGATGTATCCTGAGATTGTTGCGTTGGTCTTTTCGCATATCATCGAGGATCCGTCGATTGGTCCTGCCACAGAAAACGATATCGAAGGAAGTAGCTTTATTCCGGATCCGGTTTTATTAGCCAGACGAATCCATGGTCATCCCCATAGCGATGATGATGGAGGAGGTGGACCAATAACTTCATATCCATTGCCAATCACTGCTCTTATGTTCCGAGAAAAAACACGAGCGGTCTATGCACCCACTACAGGAGTAGATACACAAACCTGGAAAATTCAGAATACGAAGGGTTGGAGAGATCATAGAAGCACACAACGAGTTCTAGAGAGGAGTGTCTGTGGGAATCCATCGGAGAGTACTTACAGTCAATTGGTGCAATTCGCCTACTCTTTGGCGCTCCACGAGGAGTTTCAAATCGGTTACGATAGTTGTATTTGGTGGTCTCCTATTGGGAGAAAACATAGTCTTCTAAAGGAATTTCTGTGGTGGTTTTGGGGCCACTTTGGTGTCTACATAAATACGTGTAATTGGAATTTGTATCCAAAGGTAATAATCCCAAAAGTTTGAAAGTGGCATTGGTACAAAGGATTTGAGTTATTCAATGAGATTCAGGAAATGAAAGCTCACAGTCATTGGGCCACATTCTGGGCGATTGGAAGTCCTTCAATTATTAATAGGGCTGGGATTCGCTAACAATAAGTATAGTACTTTTCAATCAATAACCTTCTACAATACCATAGATTAGAGCACCTTACTCTTCGATTTTCCACCAAGGCGATTAATCTCAAAAGCGGAGATATGCACATGAATATGCGTCAGTTCATTGAGAGTTTGTCAGAGAAGCGCTGCGGTGCAAAAGACTGCAAAGGGAATATCTGCGGAAGAAAAGACTGTGGAGACCACTCATGGTTTCCCCATCTTCGGAATATCACATATCTCAATAGAAATCACCACACGGAAGGTACTGCAGAGCATCGCTGTGATCCAATGAGAACTGGCTGGTCAAGACGCTTGATCAAACATTTTCAAGACGTTGAACTCTCGAAGTCTATTGAGGTGATCTTTGATGTCTATGGCGATGCTGATGAAGAGAGCAGTGATGGTGATGGAGAGTCGGATAGCGATTGGGATGAGGACCTCTGTAAGAATTATGATCCTAGAGATTATCATTATGAGAGCAATGATACAGATACTCCATCTCTTTTGCATAATCGTCAGTTGGCAGTACAAGATTGTATTCGTCGTCTCCTCATGCCAACTTCATTGCTGAAGGGAAATACGGATGACTTACCAGAAGATTTGGGGCTCCAGGAATTGTTTCAAGATACTGATATTTGAAGATGGGATTGTTCATTGTTCGAACAAAACAAAAGACTTGGGCTCTAGGATACGTCGGGAACTAATTAAGAATAAATCGTTAGAAGTACGTTTATCTTCTAAAAATGAGAAAGATGAGGTAGTGGAATGAAAAAAGAGGAATCACAGGATACTAAAAAGGAAAAACATAAGAATAAGTAGTACTCTCAATTATTCCATAACAAAAACAAGCTCACAAACTCGAAATATATGCAATTAGTGAATGAAAGAGAGTCGATTATCACATCAACAAGACATGTGCTGTATGCCACCTGAGGTATATATCCTTGTACCGTTCATCCGATATGTGTACTGTGTCTGGCAATCAAGAATCCACTTGGACTTGTTCTTTCCTAAAAGAAAGTATAGAGTATTTGCTCTCTCTTGGCATTCGATCTCCTGTGGATATACATAATTTGTTAACCTATTACCCATATCACCGGATTCGTGAATTGCATATAGGCCACAGGCTTGTGTATTGCGGTTCATTGCAGGTGATAACCCACCTATATCGTTGGAAAAAGATCTTTCAATAATTGATAGATCCCAATATCTTAACTTATTCTGTCCAAACGCGAGAAGCGTCCTTGACTAAACCCCAACATCCCGCATACTAGCTACTGTTCCTCCATAGCAAACATTTCGAGAATCCCCAGATGATCCGGCACATCATCCGTAGTTCCATAGCACAAGCATTCCGGCATCAACGACTGTCTCAATCTCTTCCGATACACAGCATGGCAAATAGGCCCTTTCGGCAACATCCCATCCAACATCTGAAACTCCAAATCAAAGCATTTCGCAAAAGTGATTTCTCTCAACGCATTTGCCCACCTATAAGCACCGGGACTGTGGATCAAATTCGCCAAGTCTTGTTCTCCTATTTGTAGGAACACGGTGAGCGACTCGATGTTGGGGAAACTGTGCAGTTCTTCGAGAAATAGCTTTACGCGACGGCCGTTGACATATTTTCGGGTGTCATTGAACGGCTCCATAACGAGAATGTTGAGAGAGATGTTTTGGAGGTAACAAAATTTCGCATGGTTGACTTTTGGCCAGGCGAAACTAGCCTAGAGTTGTGTAAGTATTAGCATGGGGTTCTTTGTTATGGGATGATCATGTGGGTATACCTCGAGTTCATTAGTAAAGTTTACACCAAACTTTCCCCAAAACCACGCTAAGAATTCCCTCAACAGGCTTGATTCTCTCATCTCGCTCTTCCAAATACCTGAATTGCTGTTGCTTGAATCCTTCTCGAAGTAGATGCCTTCCGAATGCGCGAGAGAGGCAGCAAAGTTAATGAAATCGATATAAGACCGAGCAAAGCAATTTGGATAGTCATTCTCGATATAAACGATGCCCATGGTCTTTTCCTTGTCTTTACTGGAAGTCATGCCCGTGTGGACCGCGAAATCTCTCTCGGAACACTTGTTATTTGGCGGAATGTTTACCTGCGCATCTCGGATTTCAAGACAATCATCCTCGTTGAAAGTTCCTTTGCTGGTGACCTGAATGGAGTACTTGACGGGGGGCGAATTGGAGAGAACCGTAAAGAGTAGAGTAATCTTGCATAAGATAGGAACTTTTTTTGACATACGCATATGAATCTAAATCATTGTCTTCTGCAACTCTCTTGGTTGGTATTTGAGCAAATATATTTCTACGAATCTCCGGTGGTGCACGCTTGATGAAATCGAGACACCTACCAAAAGTCAGTGGGTCAAAAGTCAGGCCCAACGTGCTGTTCAACGTACCTCTTGGTCACATTGTGATGCAATTTATCAGGAGTGTCTGGATTGTCTTTGATTGCGGAAGCACCTTGGAACTCCTGGAAGGGAAAGCCAGGCATCAACTCGAGATTTTGGAAATAATAATCCTGGTCTTTTGTGTCCCGGAGGGGAACCTTTTGCTTGCCTAACACGATAGCATCCTCACCTAAAAAATCTGGCTTATGTGCCACAGTAAGAAGAAGATCATACATATCTAGCTCGAAGTAGCATGCAGTCTTGTGAGTCGAAGGGTCCCAAATATCATAAGGTGAGCCCGCCTAATGTCCGCCTAATGCAGTCATTTCGAAGGCGGAGACTATATCTCAAGCTTTGGAAGTTTTTTGTTGTTGTTGTTGTTGTTGTTGTTTTCTTTGAAATGAAAGTTTATGTTTTTTGTATTTGTGATAATACGCGCGATATATATTCACATTCGCTTGACATGTTAAATTTGATTGATTAGGTATGTATTGAGTGGCGATAAGAGAAGGTGAATATTCGTACTGATTCTGTTAGCAAAATCAAAAACCTGGAGCATATTACAATGGCTCATAATCAGTATTGAGGACTCGGCGTGGTCCCAAGTAGTGGCAATGTTAAAACATGTGGTATCATTGGTATTTTCCTATTCCAAGTTGCTTTGATTCTCTAATTTTGTAAAGGCTTGCCCATGCCTCCATATGTGATCACCTTAATGGTTTGATATTCTGCGATTCCATATTTACTTCCTTCACGTCCAAATCCTGACTCCTTAACACCACCAAATGGTGATGCTACATCACTGATCAATCCAGTGTTGACACCGACCATTCCGAGCTCTAACTCTTCTGAGATCCTAGTGGCTCTCTCAACGTCTTTAGTGAAGAAATATCCTGCCAAGCCGACATCAGCAGAATTTGCAATTCGTACGACTTCCTCTTCAGTATCGAATTTAAGAAGACCTGCGACAGGGCCGAAAGTTTCCTCGTTTGCGATGTCCATATCTGTAGTGACGCCAGTGATGACAGTGGGCTGGAAAAAGTTTTCTCCAAGCTCAGGGATCTTCTGTCCACCTTGAATAACCTTTCCTCCTTTCTTCTCTGCATCTCGAACATGAGCTTCAACCTTGTCAACCGCACGGCCGTGAATAACTGGTCCATGTGTAATTCCATCAGAGAAACCACCTCCAACCTTGAAGTCCTTGACCTTTGCTGCAAACTTCTCGGCGAAGGCATCATAGATTCCAGATTGCACAAAGATTCTGTTGGCACAAACGCAAGTTTGTCCAGAGGAACGGAATTTGCAAGCAATAGCACCAGTTACTGCAAGATCGAGGTCTGCATCATCAAATACAATGAATGGAGCGTTTCCACCAAGCTCAAAAGATAGTTTCTTCAATGTCGAAGATGATTGCTTCATCAAAATCTTACCCACACCAGTAGATCCGGTGAAAGAAACTTTCTTGATGATTGGAGAAGTAGTGAGAAGCTCGCCAACAGCAGGGGTGTTATCAAGAGAGCTGACAAAATTTACTACACCCTTGGGAATTCCAGCCCGGTGTGCAAGTTCGGCCAGAGCGAGAGAGGTGAAAGGTGTCTCTCCAGGAGACTTTGCAACAACTGTGCAACCAGCTGCCAATGCAGGGGCAATCTTTCTCGTTATCATAGCAGCTGGGAAATTCCATCTAGACGAAATTAGCATTTTTCAATCATTTTGGTGCAGGATAAACCTACGGGGTGATAAGTCCAACGACACCAACAGGCTCCTTTAAGGTAATAACTCTATTTCCAGGAGTTGATGATGGAATGACGTCTCCATAGTTTCTGGGAGCCTCTTCACTGAACCATTCCAAGAAGTTGGCTGCGTATGTTGTCTCTCCTCTTGCATCCGCCAATGGCTTTCCATTCTCCCATGTTATGAGCTTAGCAAGATCCTCACTGTTTTCAATCTGTATGAAATGAATCAACAATCATCCTCACTATGTTTCCATATTTTGTTCTTCTAGCATACCATCAAATCGTACCACTTTCGTAATAGCTTTGCTCGTTCTCTTCCAGTTGTAGTCTTGAATGAGGGGAATGCTGCAGCTGCGGCATCGATTGCCTTCTTCGTATCAGCTACATCGAACTCTGGGGCATTTCCGATGAGTTTTCCGGTTGATGGATCTGCAGAGTAAATAGATTAGCATGTTTGCTCAGTATCGACTCTTGATGAATCTACAAAACATACCATGAACGTCAAATGTCTTTCCGGAAGCTGCCTTGACCCATTCTCCATTAACGTACGCAACTCCGGTTTTGAAGAGCGATGGATCATTAAGTTTGGGGACTGTGTGCGACATATTGGAAGCCTTTCGTAAGTTTATTATTGGTAGAGTAGGTGGTTGAAAGCGTGAACGAGGTAGTATTCTTGCTGTTGATCTTATTATGTTGTTCATGTTGAGAGAGGGGGTGCCAAGCTGGGGGCTTTTATTCTAATAATTCCAGATTCGAGCACTAACGTCACCATGGAATAACAGTTGGCTGTTGCTGACAATTGAGGCGTAGGAGAGACAAATATTGGTTTAGGGGAAGAGACAGAAGATCTTTATTAGACCCGATTGAAAATGCACCGGAATTGAAACAATTTGAGTAACTGGAGTTACGGAGAGCTTAATGGAATCATGGAGCTCACGATAGGGCGTTCGTTTATCGGATTTATCGTGAGGTGAGTGATACTTTGATAAGCTTCGCCGCGGGGCTGTCACTTAACCTAATTTAGGTGATAGCACATTCAATATTTGTAATTGGGAAAGTTGTACACAGTCATCAAAAACAAGTCAAATCAAAACAGGCGAGAGACAAAGGTATGAAAAAGGGCAGAGTACATTTTTACATGACTAATTGTATCATTCAGTACATAACTAACTTATATGATTGTGTTCTGAATTATATAATGACACTCATGGACATATAAAGATATTATTGTAAAAGAGTAGAAGATGATAGAGTTACAGAGTAATCCTTCGCATATACTATAGAAGAGTTACTATAAATGTAGCGTTTCCAACAAAGAAAAAGAAAGAGAGACTAAATATAGATAATGCTTTATTATATATGGTTATAAGAAGTTGAGTAGAAACTAGCTACAAGAAAGGACCACGTGACCAGCACAAAGTTTCGCTCACATTATCAGATAACTATCATCTGAAAAGATATCAGTGTTTTTTCAAGATCGAAAGGAGGGCTGGGGCTAGATATATATATCCTTTCATTCATCCAACTGCTGATTATAGATCTACGATTCCCTTTTTATTTATTGGTATTGGATTGGTGGAAAGAAAGTGAGGGCCTGTTTCTGTTGAATGTCGGGCCGAAATTTAAGCGAATTTTATCACCCAAACTATACTTTATTCTATATTTTTATACGACGTGAATATAGTTATAATAATTTCAATATTCATTATAAACCTATAAAATTGAAGATGGATATAAAAATTAAATTAATAATTTTTCATATTTTAGAAATATTGATTTCGGAATTATACTGATTAATAAATACTATATAGAATTTTAATCCTTATTTTCTATAATTCTTATACGAACCCAGCATTCAATAGAAACAGGCCCTCGTATATACTTCGTATAACTATACGTAGTATGCATCATGCTATGTATTACGTCAGCCAGCACTCCTCGTATACTCGTTCCCCAACTTCCCCGCGTCGTCAATTCTTGTATGCTCGTTACCCCAACTTCCCCGCGTCGGCAATTCTTGGGCAATTCTGGGGCAATTCTTGGGCAATCAAGGATAACGTCAACGTCAAACTCAATTTCATCGATATGCAACTAGCAATTTATCCAGCTTGGTTCATCAAAGGTACTTCGGTTTCCGGTATGATATACTGCGAGTACAACGTCGGACATGCACTTGCTATCCGTAGCAATGAGATATCGGGAAAGAGCCGGAGATCTGCAATATACAGACTGTGAATCGATTACTTAAACTTCGTTGACGTTCTCTCTTGTCATTCCTCTCTTCATCGAATGTACTATTAGTTGTTCTCTTTTACCAATTGATGTTTCGGAGATAGAATATCACTAGATCCTCAGTACTTACAAAATGGCCCGCATCACTGGAGTCATCCTTCTAAGCCTTGTGCAAGCAATTCATGCTCAAAGTAACTTCACTGTTGCAAGGACCGCCCCAGCAAACGCCGGTACTCCACTTCCGGCCTTCATAAGCTACTCTATCGAGTTTTATTTCTTTCCGGATTACGCTGGTATGTCAGAGGCTCAGGGACACATTGCTTGGCTCACGTGCTTACATATTCAGGAAATAACTCGAGTCCCAATACCTTTTCAGAAAATTTGCTTAACAATCTTGGAAATTTTCAAGGTACTAAACCGCACATTCGAGTTGGTGGAAGCACTCAGGATTATGCTCTTTACAATGCAAGTCTTCCATATGCCGTGAATGGTACGATCAATCCAGCAAAGTCCAAAGACTTTCCAACAACAATTTATTTTGGCCCATCCTTTTTTGAGTCTTATAATACTTGGTCAAATGTCAAATTTAGTCATGGATTCAATTTGGGTCTAGGTGCAAATAATTCTGCTGGATGGCAAACTCTGCAAGACACGATCCCCTTGGCATGTAAAGCTTTAGAGGGCGGGAAGCTTCTCACGTGGGAATATGGAAATGAACCAGATTTATTTTCCATCTCTACACAAGGGCCAGTTCGACCTCCTACTTGGAATGAATCAACATACGTAAGCCAATGGTTGAATGGTACTCGAGAGATCAAGAAAGGCGTGGCAGCAGCTTGTCCTGACTTGGCCTCCTATGGATTCTTAGCACCCTCTTTTGCTGGGACTGGAAATCAGCTCGATTTTGTCACCACATGGGAGGAAGGATTAAACGTGGATAAAGACATTGAAATGATATCATCACACAAGTATGGTCCCATTCACGATATTACATTTCGACTGCTAACAGAACTTTCAAAGTTATATTAGTGGTGCGACTCTACCAGGTGTAACACTTCAAGGAACCCTGATGAATCACACGTCCACTGTGATGTCTGTGGCTCGACAACTGAACATATCCAACATTCTTGCTTCATCTGACGTACCCTTCATCCTCGGAGAAACTAATTCTCTTTTCAACCAAGGCGCGCCAGGGTTGTCAAATGCATATGGTGCTGCTCTAGTACGTCTTCTTTGTGGTCGATTTCCATCTCATCATATTAACTTCTATTCAGTGGGGTTTGGACTTCGCCTTATACGCTGCAAGTAAGAGCATTCGTCGCATTCAGTATGTACTTCCTGATAATCAATTTTCACGAATCACATATTGACCTTTCATCCAGTTTCCACGCGGGACTCTCATATCGCTACCAGGCTTGGCAACCCCAGGACACGGATGTTGTCCCAAAGGGCACCAAGCCACCATACTACGGTAACATCGCCGCTGCTGCCTTCCTATCCAATCTTACCGCAGCCGCCACAACCATAGCCGAAATCCCACTCTCAAATGAATTGGAATCGGCTTACGCTGCATATGTCAATGGTGCCCTCAAGCGCATTATAATTATCAACATGCATCAATACAACTATACCGTAAACGGAACCTCTACAGTTTTGAATCCAGTTCCACGTCCAATCAGAAATTACACAATCACAATCCCAACCAATACCACAGCCGGATCCTCGGGTCACTGTGCATCAGCTGCGCTGCCTAGGGTAGCAACGTTAAGAGCCCTTCATGCAAATGGTAGTGATGCAATAAGCGGTATCACGTACGATGGATATTCTTACAATTATGAACTTGATAACGGAAAACCTGTACGATTGCACAATGTGACGGTTGGACATAAGGTCAAGGTTGCGGATGGGAAATTCACCGTACCAGTTGAAGATTCGGGGGCGGTAACGGTTGATTTTGGAGCATAGTGTGTGCATTATGGTTATTGATAATGTATTCGAGGCAATGTTTGAATTAAGCCACCTAGCTGGTGTCTTCCTATTTTGCAGTTGAAATATACGAAAATGAAGCCTGTATAACCTCATCTCGTATATGTACTCGTTGAGGCGAGATGAAACTTTTCCAAATGTTCAAAATGTAGTTGTTTATCTCCGATTTTCATTTGCTCCCTGTAAAGAAACAAGCAGTTTATCTGCTAAATCCTCCTATATGAAAATGCTATTGCTCAAAATCTATTTGTTTGTGATCAGGTGGGATTTGTAAAGATCTTCATGGTCATGATCTGGGGATTATTCGCTGCTGTGTGCTTCGACTTCAAGAACCATGGTGTAGCCATTCCCGCTAATACACCCCTCTTCTTAAAGGGTATCCAGGAAATTCAGGAGCTACAAAAGGCTTCTGCTTTAAATATTTCCATCTTTTCGTGAATGAATCTTCTTATCATGCAGCAGACTTTGTTTGACTTGACGAGCGAAACTGGATTCATGGAGTTCGATCTGCCTTTGTGTTTATTTGGTGGAAGGCATGGTTTGTTCCTTTGTAACATAAATGTGTTAAGATGATGACAGTTGCCCCTCCATCTGTGATTTTTTCGTTACTATCATTGATCAGCTGTGATTCAATCTTCATTTTTGCAGCGTTAAGGGACCACGTTGACTCATTCGCTGTGTTCTTCTGCTCGAAAGCTACTGTTGAAAGCTGATGCTGATGAAGTAGGATAAGGACATACGGTTCATAGAGGATAGTCCATGAGTACAGTCCACAAGTACCATAGCAGTGGCAACATATTTTGGGCTGCCACTAAACAACGCTGAAGTTCTTACGGTTGTACCTTTGGGTATTTAGTTATCTAAAGATTCACAGTCGTAACAATACTTGCTACTAATATGACAAACCTTATTGGAACTCGTAAACTAGTCATTAATAAACTTCACGAATTTCGTCGGTTTACTTTCCCCGGAACATCATCAAGACCACCCAGTAAGGGAGAAGTATCAACATCGGTACTCCAAGATATTCCGCCTTCGTCTTCGGAGCTGTCTAGTAGGAGCTCCTCGGATGCTTTCTCAACTCTAACGATCAGAAAGAAACGACAAGAACAACGAGCCCAAGCCCAAGCATCGCGAAGTAATCATGGAGAAAGAAGAGACAACACACCACCTGAGACTCCAGGTACAACAATCTTCCATACGCCTATTTGTTGTACAAGTGCCTTAGATCCGAGAGATCGTGCTCAAGCTTTAGCGCGTGGTGGTCCTTCGTTGGAGTTCGGCTCATACGAAGAACTCAACGTGAACAACCCTCGTCAACTACCTTTTGACCTCCAGCAGCCCATTTTATACACAGTTTGCGGAACACTCGAGGCAGCAATATTCGATTTTACAAAGCACTGGGCACCAGAGTTCTTTGACGATAAGAACGTGAAGTCGGGTCGAGAAGTAGAGCTCAACTTTTGGGAGAAATGGTTAGCGGCGCCTGTTATCCCTGTTGAAGCTTTCGAGAACCCCAATGATATTCCTCGATATCATGAATTACTAGGCAAATTTAAAGAGATCCGTCACACATTCGTTCACCGAAAGAAGCCACCTGTCTTGTATATCGACCAGATGGTAGCTGACGCCATAGAGATAACCAACATGATCAAAGATGAAGCACGTGCTGAGTCACTGGACGAAATGCATCAAATACTCCATCATATGGGAAGTCTTTTGCGTAATCAAGTTACCGTTGAAATGAAGGGGGTTCTCGAGGATAGACTCCAAGCCAATAGATGTCTACAAAAGATACCGATGGGTTGGCTGGAGGCCAGTCGATTGCAAGAAGAGGAGTCTGAGATTTTGAGAGACCTGAATCATGAAAATGACGTGTTCGCATCTCTGTATGCTAGGTCACTGCAAGGCCTGGAGGAAATTATGGAACCGTTTTCCAAGATGATGATTTTCTGAGAATTTCCGTGCTTTGCCGGTCGTGTCAAGTTGGACAATGGTTGCGTCTTTTTCGGTGTCCAAGTACTCCACATCAAACATTGGAGCTTGAAAAGAAAGCGAAAATTAAATCATATGTATCGCAGCATATTACATGAGTATTCTGATATCATTGCAATCTTGGGTTATTTTTGTTCATTGACGGAACAAATTAGTTTTGTTGATGATGGATTCAGAGTATGGAGGAGACATATGAGACTTTGTGGAGCGCAGAAGCTGACAGCAGTAAACCTCGTAACTATAAACTGTTTTATTTATTAAAGCAACTTTACTCGATAAATTTGTGAAGAAATCTAATCCTTGCTGCAACCCCACGGCATGAATGAAACTGACATGTAGACTACTAATGCATGAGTTGCTTCCAATTTTTGAGACAACTTATGTCAACTTTGAACGTCCGAAGGTGTGGGTTTTCAGCAGTTGACAGTAAAAAAGTATGTATGAGCAAGAAAAGTGTAGAATTGTGAGATCAAGATGAGCCTGCAACCATCTAAGTTGTCCACGTTGTTGGTACTAGTAAGGTAGTTGGGTCAGGTGCAAGATACATGGCTTCCTTGGTGGATATATTATTAATTTCTCATTTGAGCCGGTGGTAAACGGAGAACAAGGTTTCAGGGTCGGTGAGGGAAGGGAAGCACGGTTTCGTTGTTGATGCAAGGTACGGACCTACATGATACATGCTAACTCGGCTCCAGCTTTTGGATTCGAGGGCTGACATAATTTCATTTAATCGGAATTCGAGAGCAAGAGCTAGAGCACCATTATATCAAAAAGCTATTTTCCTATCGCCATGCAGTGGAAACGAGGGTTGATTGGAAGATGTTGTCTGTAAGCACTGTAGAGCATATAACTCATGACAATTCTCGTTATGATATCAATGTGTACGGAGTGACGAAATACATATAAAAATGACTCAATGCGGGATTTGAAAATTCTGTAAAGGAAAAGAAGGGGCAAGGAAGATGATCAACAGCATGGAAAGGAAACGTTCCGTCTGGGGGTGTGATGTTATCCAAGCCATCCAGGTAGCTTTAGTCTCATCCCAAATAATACGGGATTTGGTAACAAAAAAGGTGTATTTTTGGTATCAATTTATAATGCCCAGCGAGCCCAGGTAGTTTAAAGGGCGAAAAGGGCGAAAAGGGGTCTTTGTTAATGGAACAACATCACGTGAATTGGAAACATTCATCATTCTAGTTGCGGGATGCCAAGACGCTAACCCCGCCTTTTTATAAATCGTGCTTTCTCTTTTTAACCTTTTCTGGGGAAATCACCAATCGCTTTAACTCGTGATTTCTTTGGCTTCCAAGGAAAAATGAACCAATTATTAATTTCATATTGCCTCATGATGTCGTCTTAATACGTTTTTCCTCTTTGTTGATATACATTTACGTAACAATGAAACGAATACGTGTTGGCGGTGAAAAGTATTGGATAACTTCTTGAACTGTGCTTTGAGCTCTGACGATGGAAAGAGAGTCATGGGAGGTGATTTCGCAATTTCCCCAGTGTTTGGTATGCAAATTCTTCATGCATTGAGTAAGATGTTTTCTGACTTGGGCGGGCTAGATTTTTCCTTACAAACGATTGAGAAGGTATAAGAGTCTCACGATAGCCTCACAGCAAAAAGATGGAATTAAGAGTGGCGAGGAACTCAAAGAAATACTTTTACAAACCGTATAAAATCGTCATTGTAATATCTGGACCTCGGCGTATTGTTGACGATTCAAATTTGAGATATAAAAAGCTTCAAACACATAACCTAGCATCTCAAACACTTCAACACTTCAGAACTTCACTAGAACACAATGTCTCGCTTTTCACTACAAAACAGCTCGAACAGGAGGAAAGCATATGAAGCTGGACAGTCTCCATTAGAGTTACTTCCACCCGAGCTTCTTCAAAAAATTCTTGGAAATCTAGAATTGAAATATGATCACAGAGAAGGGGGTTCAAGCAATGGTAAGACTTCACTCAATACCTGCAATGAGATTTAATTGATATAATATTGATAATTTATAGATTCCGGCGACATCCGTTGCCCCCACCTGGAGAGACCTACTTTATTTTCATGTCTTCGTGTGTCAAGAGCCATTTATATGAATGCACTTTTCATCACATATCGAAGTGTTACAGTTACTCACATGTCCGCCTTTAACCATATACTTGCTCAACTTACCGAAAATCCCATACTGGGTAGAACCATTCGACGTCTTGATTTCTCCGAGTTGAAGACTGCACGCCCAATGAGAGAGTTTTCCAATTACCTTTACGGAATGGTTTCACTCGCTCCACACCTTCGAGAATTCCGAATCCCGAAGGATACCAATCTGAATGGTTTCTTAAGCGAGTCCTTACTTCGACTACTTTTTGTTGGGTTACCTCATTTGAAGACGTTAGACTTAGGTAATTGTACATCATCAACACTAGATTGCATACCTAGCATACTTGATAGTATGCCAGCATCTGTTTCACTTCCAATCAAATCATTATCCTTAGAGAATTGTAAAGCTCTACCAGCTTCATCTTTCGACTCCCTATTTTCACGGCTCGGCTCGATACAGTCGATGACGTTATCACACACTCATATCACGACAGAAGCTTTACAACTTCTTCCTCCCACGGCCAAAATATCACATCTAGCTCTCAATCATTGCCCCTTCCTTGAGGATGTCTCTCTGATTGACTTTATCACCTCACATCCGTCGGTGAAGAATACATTGGAATACCTCGATGCCTCTGCTGACCTTACGGTTGGTGAAGAGATAAACGAAAAGGATACAGAACGTCTACTGAAATATGTACCAAGGACAATCAAAACTCTCAAGCTAAGGGGATGGAAGATGGACTCAGCATGTGTCGCCCAGTTAAAGGCATTGAATCAAACAGTAGAAGAGTTAAGCATAGGCACCGGCCTCCGTATGCGCGATCTCGAATCTATATTTCTGGATACTGAAGACAATGACTCGCGAAACGAAGAAGAGGGAATCGATTCATCAGAGATCGACTCGAAGTATACCACTGTCCTAGAGCCGATGGAACGTGCGATAGCCATCACCAAGTTACGACGAAGAATTTCCAACACCCCATTACCTGCCTTCACCGATTCCAAGTACAACTTGCGGTATCTTGATATTAGAGGAATGACATTGGCAGAACAGAGCAAGATCCGATCTTCAATATTGCTAGGCAAGCAATCAGTGGCACTAAATGTGATTGCTGTGAATGATAGATTAATGGATAGAGAAGGGACGTTGAAGGAAATTTGCGCGAGTGTGGGATGGACGGTAAAGAGAGATGGGAGAAGATGTCTCTTGGTTAGACGAAAAGTTTGATGTGCTTTTCAGGAACAGTTTTGCAGAAGGGTGTTTTGGAAGCATGGTATGCGGCGTTTAAAAGCTCAAAAGTATTTGACCTTGGATTGATACCATAGCAATTTATGTCTTAATTTTTAATCAATATCAATCGCTATCAATATCATTTCTATTTGATGCCATATATCAAGGCTAAGCAAAACTCGTCCTTCCTTTGATTCTTTCTTTTCGATGAAAGTTCGCTCAGATCGTTAGCTAAGCCGCTATCCTATCGTTTAAAAGGGAAATCCTAAATCCGCCAGCATTGTATCTCCCATCTCGGCATAAACCACGCAGGATCTAAATTTGGAGATACAAGGCTTAGTGCCCAGTGTGTCTGCACCATTTCCAATTTTGCCGGTCATCACGTGAAGATCTCGTGCTTCCTCTTCTTCCTTCTCTTCACGCGAAATGATACTTACGTCAAAACCCCTTCATTTTCATCTCTAGCCGAAATCATTGTACCACAGTTCGCCGACCAAAAAACAAGAATGTAGAATGTTAATCCCCTGCCACTCTTCTCAATTGGCAATTATAATATTACAATTCGACCTCAATATTCCATTGATGCCTTGCACAATACACCTATCTGCCAAAATGACATCCGTGTATCAAACAAACTAAGCACTCGGGTCATCGGCAAGAGGCAGTGCTAGCTGCGGCTGCCCCCGAGTGTTCTAATAACCATAAATCCAAGACCCAATATTATTTTTCGCCCCCATATCTTATCTCTCAATCTTCTCATGTACCGCATCCATCATACCGCGTATTCCATTTAGAAAGAGGATTGAAACGCGCCTTACGAGTTTCTTGGTCCGTTTCATATTCATGTCAATTGCACACGTAGCAAATATCGGAATATAACTGTGGTTGTGGTGATGTTTCTCGTATCTTGGGGGCTTTGTACAGCGTGTTTAGTGTTAGGTAACCTTATAGGGTGTTGCTATTTTTAGAAATACACGAGCTGATGGGGTGGTAGTGGGGAGGATGACCAGGAATTGATACGAGATGAAGTGCAATATCAATCTAATTGAAGGATGGGATTTGGACATTCGCACGATCGATAATGCTACGCGAGGAATGAATGATGTGTGATGTATGTACGTAGGTAAGCTCAGGGATATATATAGAGGATAGCTCGCGAAGAATGAGGTGCAATGAGGTATATATTGTTCGCATCATGCACCCGGAGTATCTACCCCTCTTGTCGACGAACCGTACCTAGGTATCAGATGAAGTTGCACCAGTAATCAAATTCGAAAACCGCAAATATGAGTGTCAGCAACGAGGAAGAAATCCTAGTCACCAGTCGCAATAAAGCGCCGTCGATCATCAATGTCACTTCGCACAACGAGCGAGTATTCGCTCAGTTACCCGATATGATACAGGAAGCTCTGGTTTCCACTGAATGTAAGTTATATTCCTCATTTTTCGAGGTTCGAGAAATCACTAATAGCGATATGTATAGTCTCAGCACCCAATTTAAAAATCAGCCGTGTACACAATGCGCGCACTATAGATTCGGGCTTTATGACACAACCAATGTTCTACATCACACCCAGCAATGAATCGAGTATCAGCATGCCGGATCTGACCCTCACAGACGAGAGGATCCTTTCGAAATTCGGCACCGAACTTACCGCGAATTTTGCGGATATAAAGGCTCATGGCTCGGCTGCTTTTTTCCAGAAAGAAAATTTGAGTGACGGCGCGACATATTCTCTCTGTGCGTGTGCGACGGGTTACATTTGGGTATATGTATCACCTAGCAGTATTGCTGACGATCTCGAGGCTGCGGATGAAGGATGGGGCGAATTTTCACGATTGGAGATACAGATTGGAACGTTTGCGCTGCGGAAGAAGGCAATTACTACGATTGAGATACCGTGTCATTATCGTACTGGAAAAGTAGTTGCACATATGAACGGAGATTTATCATTACTATGTGCGACATTACTAGCAAAGTATTTAAGATTTAGAATGATGGGATGTCAGTATGAATATGCGACTGAGAGTGCGATCAAGGAGACGAGGAAACAATTGGCGCATCTGAGGGTTGTAGATCCCGGGATTTTTAGGGGCTTGGAAAGGATGTTGAGGGAGATTTGTACGAATGCTCCGATGCCGCCGACGAGTGTGGTGAGTCTGATTTCAAGGAGCATGATTAGGGGACGTTGGGAGGTCTGGGGGGATAGAAAGGTTTTAAGGAGGAAATATTCACTGCCTGGACGGGTCATGCAAAGTTTTAAGAAAGGGGAGGCTGATCCTATTGATTTATTGAGTGAGAGCTACACATTTCTGAGATTGGAGAAGAAGAAAAGTAGTATTGGTGGTGTAAGGGATTCATAATCGCCTCCGCAGGCGAGAAGAGAGTTTGCGGTTTTTAAGAGACGGGAACCATTATGCGATCAATATCTGGTGCTGCATGGGATGTTAGTACCGCATACATTGGCGTATTATCAACGAATAACGAATAATGAATAATGAATATCATGAACTTACCCCATCCAGAATTATACGACTGGAATTGAATGACGTTTGTAGTTCCACTTTTCAACGCCGTAGTCAAAACACTTGTGCCCGGTGTATTGCCATCCGTTGTGGGCAAGAATGCAAGAATATGGCTGACTCCATTGACCACAACGTTCGCATAGCGTTGCGTCGAATCGCCATTTGTATGATGAATTCGAATCGTGGTGGTAGTTGCTACAGAACTACTCACTCCATTCATAGTCAAAGTGCCTCCAGGACTGGGCCCGCCAATATATCCTACTTGGACGCCACCTGAGCATCCGGAACATGTGAGGGTTATAGCACCATTAGCGAGAGTATTTGTGCTAGCCTCGGCCTCTGGAGTAGTTTCGGTAGGACCGGCAGTCCATGTTCCTGCTGTTGGGTTGATGCTCCAATTCACTTGGTTACTCTGTTTACGTTAGCTTCTGGCATTTTTTTCGGTACCTTATTACTTGCCATAGTTGCCTTCGTTCCGGATATTGTTATAGGTAACCAGACGTAAGTGGAAGTCATGAGGTTGGATGAATGCCATCGATCTCCCATATACCTGTATTTGATTAACACCGAGTTTTCTAGTAGTGAAGGATCATTCTTCAAGGTCGAGGATAAATGAAACATCTATTTACATGACAACCCCATTAATACTGACCACAGCAGCCGTCTGACTGCTATAGGTGTTTGATCCGACTGTTGCAAAATTGGCCCAGGCAGACCAAGGCCCCGATAGGTTTGTCGCCGTGGCGTAAACATTGTCGTTCGGATCTAATGGGCACGAGCTCAGTTATTGATCATTTGGAAAGAAAGTATCTCATATCGAGATTGGAGCAATCATCCTCAGGGAGATAGTGAAAAGAAGAAAGGCATACATACCCCAACCAGATAAGTGACTGGCAAACATAAAATAAGTGCTGCCACTTTTATATATGGCAGGAGCTTCGTAATCGGCAAACGTATAAACAGCCGAGACGACTGATGTATAATCGGCCGAGAGCTTGTCAATTCTTAGACCGTTTACTCGCTATAAGATAGTCAGAGCTGATTTTCAAGGGAAGATAAAAGGTGGGAAAGGATGTTACATCTTCAGTCAATAGGTACCCTGTTCCATCGGTATCTAGCTTCTCATTAATCATAGAAAGGGCGCGGAATATCATATCCACATACCTTTAAACACATTGAGATCTCTGCTTTGGTAGCCCAATGGTTGACTTGCTCCTCTATTGCATTCCTTATCAGTCTCGTCTTCAATTGAGTTCACCTTGAATGCCCCTCATTTTCCGCCACTGTCAAATTCAGTAACTCACAAGTATGTATAAGTTCCACAAACACTGCTGCTAGTTGCAACGCCAGCCCTTGCTTCGCCATAACTCGAATCATCAATATGCATCCACATAACATATTTAGCAGTTGCAGCGTTGTACATTATGTGTGGACGCTCCACAACTCGATTGGGCCCCAGATCTCCAGATGATTGCACTGTAAGAAGATAAGAATTGAATTTCCAATTCACAAGATCTGTGCTTGAGTAGCAGTTGATTGATTGGAAAGCACTTCCGTTTAATTTGTTCTCTCCGGCCCAATAGCTACGATTGATACTAATTAGTTTGGAATGAATACTGGAAGCCTAGTTACTGACTAGGTCGATCCGACTTGGATTATTCCACCTCCATGAGCTTGGATATGCTGATTAAGACCAGAAGCTGTCCATGTTGCACCTGATATCTGAACATTTGTAAGCTATTGCGTCGAAACCACCTGGGGGCGATACTTACGATTTGTAGCGAAGCGAGTACGTAACTGCTCCAAAAGGGAAGTAGCAAAAAGACACCGAACAACATTTTAACTATTCGCGCCCAAAGTATGGAGTATATTGGTGACTAGATACTGACATTCAGACACGGACTAAGAGCACCTCATATATATACACCATCCTATTCTCCAAAATCGGAGAACGTGCCGAATCCAAGGTTGGATCTTGAGACTATCTGCTAGTTCCCCAATTGAACAAAACTTATACTCCGGCATGATCACCGGCAGTAGTATCTGCATTGAGAATCCTCTTGCTCTAGTGATCCCAAAACTCTTTTGGCGCCCCAATGATATGAATTGTGAGAATTTGGTTTCCGCTGTGGGTATGCCACCACATTCATTGTCCAAAAGCAACCCCACCAGATATGTACAAACATGGGTGAATCCACTTGTACGAGATGCGAGCCCCAATTTCGAAGTAACATTCTTTTATCCGCAAAGTTGGAAGATCTCATGATGAGAAAACAGGCATTTCGATATCACATCAATTAATACGATCACCGGGGAGCTCGGGGAGTGACAGAGGCAGCTGTGCAGAGAGCTGTGGAAACAATTCTCGAAATAATACTCCGTTACTCCGCACCTGATCTAGAGAAACGCAAAATGAAAACTATCTCAATGCTTGATGGATCTTATTGCGCTATTGTATCTAACTCAGACTCGAAGTAATCTTTCTTCTCAAATTCCGAATGAGTGTAATAAGATTCAAGGTACATTGATACCTGATAAAATGTACGGCCACGGCGGTACAGAATCATCATTTCCCCGCATTCCAGATTGGTTTGTGGCTATTATGACGCTGCATCGATGATCTTGTCATGTCGGTATTCAATTTCCCGTAAAACGCGTCGAAGGTCAAAAGTTAATTATAACACGCTTGAGATTGGGTTATAGCAACATGGAAAATTAGGATCTAGACAACTGGAGGTGTTTTCGAGGCCTTTTAAACATGATTGACCGGGCAAATGTTGACACGAGAGAGAAGAGATCTTGGAAGGCTCAGATGGTATAGAATCTATATCACGTGACGGGATCGCAAGCAGCCTTCCGAGAGAATATTCTATAAATATAGTTAATGAACAAGGCCAGTATCGAAACCAATGCGAGCAAATGTTGAAACGAAACGAAACTGAGGAAAGGCTTGAGATTGTGCGGAAAATTGATAAATCACGTGCTAGAGCGCATCTATCTATATTAAGCTTAGCGCATCCCTCAAAATTGCACGACTCAAACCAGTGTGCGATTCAAAACATCAAAACACCAAAACACCCCCCCAAAAAACATCAAACCACCATTTATTCCTTTTTTGGGTCTTATTCCATCTATTCGTTTTTAATTGGGATCGAAATATCTTCCATGCTAAATCTTTAGCATCTTATAGTTATTCCACTCTTTCCATGATCGACTTGATACCATTCGTGGCTGTGCTACGATATCACACGTTGATAGATTGATCGTCGAAGACCCTATTGAATTGAAATGATGGCCAAGACAGCAACTCTTCATCTTGATAGCCTGACAAGGCGCACTCATGTTGGAGCTTCGTCATCAATTTCATCAATTTCATCAATTTCACCTTCTTTGGTCTCAATTTCATCAATGTAGTTTACCAAGGGTCCATATCATCTTGGCCTAATGTCCATAGGGGCTACTCACGTCCAATTAGACACAGTCACGGTAGTTTGTTAGCGCGAACTATCGCGGCATGCTAATTCACTACCGGGATATAGGCACAGTACTATTTTTACTCGAACTTTCCTCATTCTGTGCGAAGATCTCTTGGCAATCTAACTGCTGTTAACAACATGAATCTCTGGCTTCTAGATTCATGAAATGAGATCGAGGTCTTCATAGGTCATTGAAAGGGGGCTTCCCTCACCGGATGTCCCTGCCAAGTCTCCGTCAACTCGTTTACTGTTCTTCGTCTCGATTATACTTCTTTACAAAGTTAAACAGATTCAGAACAGCTGGCAGTGGCAGTGGCATTGGCGTGGTCGGAACATTACGGAACATCGAGTTCCTGATAATACCGCGTATCCAGCTGGTTCAGGGTGCTTGCCTAGCCTGAAGCCACCCGCGACGCCCCTTGAAGCCAAGGCTCAGTAGTTAAACTTTACTTGGCTCCGACGATTTTAAAGTACCGGGAGTTTAAAGATCGTCTTGTTGGTTGAAGAGTGTCGCCTGAGATACTCATTGAGGCTCTTCATCTGAAGTTCTTATCTCTTGGGCATCCACTTTTTTTCAGTTTCGGGCATATTTTCGTTGTTTCCTTTGTGTTACGGCAAACTTGGCCATCGAATGCTCCATATGGTGTCGTTTTAGTTATATCTTCGACAGCTTGGATTCTTGGTAGTAATTACGAGACAAAGGGGGCTCCACTCCATGGAGATTGTCGCCTCCTGTATCCGTGAACTCGAGATTCTTCAAAATGAGGCCGTCATCCCACATCTGTCAAATGCTTCCCCAGAGTCGATTTCCCTAACTTCATTAGAACACTGATATAACACGAGCTGCTTTTCTCGACAACAGAAGTAGTTGAATGTATCTGTGTTTACCTAACGGTCTCTCATTCTCTCCTCATTGCTCATCCCAATACTCTTTTTCATATCCTCTGTAGAAACCACAAATTTAGACTGCTGGCTCAGTTCAATATAGCCAAAATGGTTTCTCCCAATGCTCCAAATGAAAACATTCTTGGAAGAGATTTTGAAGAAGTCGATGTCGAAATTGGCCTTAAGGAACTTCCAGAGAAGGAAGAACCTATTCAGAACCTCACTTTCTCTGAGCGCTTAAGACATTTCACTTATGGTACTTGAAGCTCCAGGACTCTCCCTACGTATTCTCTCTTACTAACTTCTGAAAGCCTGGTTCGCATCGACAATGTCTACAGGAGGAGTAGCTTTTACTCTTTCTGTCCTTCCTATCGAATCGGACGCAGTCCTCACACTAGGAAAAGCTATGTTTGTTATCAATATAATGGCCTTTTTAACAATTGTCGGACTCCTGATCGCTCGTTTTTCAATGTACCCCGGCACATTTACACATTCACTTACGAACCCACACGAAGGATTCTTTTTCGCTACAGGGTTTCTCACCATGGCGACAATGATGACGAACGCTACTGCATATGGTATTCCAAATACTGGCCCTTGGCTCATCGATGCCCTACGATTAGCGTTTTGGTTGTATACAATCGGAGCTACACTCCTCGCCATCGTTTACTACCATGTCCTTTTTACTGTCAAGAAACTTGACATCACCAATGTTCTACCTGGTTGGGTCCTTCCAATCTTCCCTGCCATGTTGGTTGGTACTCTCGCATCCGCTATCGCCAAGACGCAGCCTGTAGAATCTGCAGCACAAATGTTAGTGGCTGGTCTCACATTCCAAGGCCTTGGAATGATGTTGGCTATTATGATGTATGGAATTTATTTCGGCCGACTTCTCACTTCTGGACTTCCTGTCGATGCATCTCGACCTGCTATGTTTATTGCAGTTGGACCTCCATCCTTCACGGCCCTTGCACTCATTGGTATGGCCCAAGATGCGACAATCACAAAGGTCTTCACCGAATACTACAACCTTCCAGGGATTACCAATCCAGCTGCAATTCCTGATATGTTACAACTCGGTGCACTTTTGTCAGCAATCTTCCTCTGGGCTCTCGCATTTTGGTTCTTCGCCATCGCGACCTTCGCAGCAATTGAAGCATTTTCAAGAAACGACTTCCATCTGAACTGGTATGCCTATGTTTTTCCAAACGTGGGATTTACTATTGCAACTATAAAGATCGGAGAAAGATTAAACAGCCCTCCAATACTGGGTGTCGGAACTGCAATGGGAATTGTGCTATTCCTTTTATGGATGCTGATTGTGTTTGCTCACATCAAAGCCTTCTCAAAGAAGATGATAATGTGGCCTGGGAAGGATGAGGATGCCCACTGAATAAATTCGATTCAATTTTTAGACACAATGATGGGTTAGCGACAAGGTGTACATTCATTCTTTTAAAAAGCCAACCGCGGGACATTACTGGACCCAAGGTTTAATGAGCATAGTATAGCGGGCATGGGATCAATAATTAGATATACAGGTCATAGACCAAAAGTAGATTGGACCGGTATAAAACTGAACGGGTGGAGTTTACATGTAAATATTACAGATTTCTTTCATTCAATACACACATACCACAGGGTCCCTCACCACAAAATGCTTTGGGAATTTCAATCATGTGACAAATAAGTAATTTATAGATTTTGGCCGGATCTTTGGTAAGTGGGTATGGTTCTGAAACGATATTGACCTCCTCCGGCTTGGAGGGGATGTGGGGAGAGGGTGGGGGCCGTGGAAGCTCTCCAAGTTTCACCACAAGAAAGAACAAGAGCACTAAGCTGAAGCACATTTCTTGAGTGCAGGTTTGAGAATAACCACCAAGATTCCCAAATATAGATTTAGCTTTGATTTGAAAGAACTAAACTCTTCAGTCGTCTCACAAAATTTGCGAAGTTTGCTCGCTGGTCAAGTGATTGAGATTGCGATGCTAACATGTACTCTAGACGTGGGCAATACTAACACACAACGTAATCCCGA